>BQNB010030853.1:0-12682 GCA_026074375.1 Tanacetum coccineum
AGAAATCCCTCATATGTGTCATATGATAAGACCCACCTAAATTCATTACCAATTCAGTCATCTCATCATTCCTGACTACCACCAGGGCTTTTCCAAAGTAGGCGTTGCCTTCGTCATCAGAAGAATCAGAATCATGATCACACTTACCCTTCTTGACGAACCCACTTGACTTCTTCATTGGATAGTCTCTCTTCAGATGATCCTCTGAATGACATATGAAGCACTTAAGTTTACCAGTTTTACCCCTTGACTTAAACCGCGAACTTCCACCAGAATGAGCTTTACCTGAATGATCTGACCTTCCCCTTACATATAACCCGTCACCAGTTTCTTCCTTTGTGCTTTCAGTTCTTTTCTTCAACTCCCTTGAATTTAGAGTCGCCAGAACATCCTCCATTGTCAAGGATTCCCTCCCATACAACAATGTCTCCACAAAATTTTCATAAGACGATGGCAACGGCGTAAGTAACATAAGTGCCTGGTCCTCATCCTCAATCTTGATATCAATGTTTGCCAAATCAAGTATCAACTTATTAAACTCATGTATATGATCACTCAGTTTCGTACCAGGAATCATACAGTACGTGTACATCTTCTTCTTCAGATACAGTCTATTCACTAAGGAATTAGTCATATACAGACTAGTTAACTGTTAGCCGTGTATTTATTAAAGTGATGGTCATTAAATTTTCCTGAGCCTTGTATAAGTAAAACGTAGTTTACGGGAATTTAGTTAAGCTAGTTGGGCCTAGTTGTCGGGCTCAAGCCCATTTGTATTTAGAACCGGCCCAAAGTAAAGCCCACAAGAATAGTCCACTCTTGTAACTATATAATGCCCTCTCCAAGTGTGGAGAGGGTGTTGCTTCTCATTTTTCTTTTCATGATCAAGTAACCTTTTTTCTTTTTTTATCTTTCTCTCTCTAAAATCTTTTTCTTATTTTTTGTGTTCATGGTGATGAAATGATATCCTAACATGTGGTATCAAGAGCCAAGGTTGGGTGTTGTGATTTGGTTGTGGTAATTTTTTTTAAGCTTATCATTCGGTAATTTTTTTGTTTTTGTTATTTCGTCATAATTTTGTTCTAGCCACAACAGTTCACTTTCTTTTTCTAGATTTTCTATTATTCTAGTGGCTAGTCAACATAGTTTACATTTTTCCATTTTTTTCTGTTTTTTCATCCATTTTTTGTTGCTCTCTGGTGTGGTAAGTAAAATACACAAGGACCGAACGAGTGTAAGCTTGCAAGAGCCGAACGAGTGACATCAACAAGGACCGAACGAGCAACATTCAAAGAGGACCGAACGAGTGACATCAACAAGGACCGAACGAGCAACATTCAAAGAGGACCGAACGAGTGACATCAACAAGGACCGAACGAGCAACATTCAAAGAGGACCGAACGAGTAACAAATCTCAAGGACCGAACGAGCAACTAGTTGAGGTTAACCGATCGAGTAACAAATTCACAAGAACCGAACGAGTCACCTTTCGACTTGAACCAAACGAGTAAAGCTTAAGAGCCGAACGAGATTCATCTTCTTGAGCCGAACGAGTGGAACACAAAAATCTTAACGTTTTAACAAATTTTCGGTTTTCGGTTTCGAGTATCGGTTGACTACACGACTTATATCATAGACCGTTGTGTTCGTGATTCGTTTTCGATCAACGTGGTATATTTGGTTTTTACCGACGATAACCGTACAACTCCGCGGGATTAAATTTTCATTCGTTATTTTTTTATATAAGTTTCAAACGAAAAAGAAGAAAAAAATTGGAGGGAATTCATTTATTAATTAACAAGAATTTGAAAATGACACATGCAGCCCCTGGACTTTAATTCAAATTCACCATCCTCCTTTGTTTGTTTTTTTAACCTCTTTGTTAAAACTACATTTACACCGTTTGTCCTTATTCTTTTAAAACAACTCGTTAGTCCTCCAAAGTGAATCGTTTGTGCACCGTTTGTCCTTATTTGAGTTTTGATCAACCGTTAATCATATCAAGCTCAAAATTCGTGCACCGTTCATCGTTTTAGCTCACAAATCATCAACAAAAGTTCAAGTTCTTCAACAACAACAACAACAATCACTTTACCTGCTTAAGATCCTACAAATCATTTTTCACTTCATAATTCTTAAATCATTCATCATGATCACGTGTTTTCTCGGTTTAGTCAAGATTTGTAAAATCCCGTGAAATAGTTTTCCACCATAACAACAAATCACTTTACCCACTAAAGATCCTTGTTTATCATTTCACATCACTTTTGCAATGTCGACTCAACAAGACATCAATGCTTTTAGAGCACAACGAATTGCAAACACACATGATCCTTTGGCATTAATGGAAAACACTCAGACACCATTTCACCTAGATCACTCATCACTCATTACCTACATGCAACATCCACAACCCAACAACAACTTTGTCTCACAACCTTCATTCAACACGAACTACCTGCAACATCCAATGCAAAATCCAGGAGATATCTCAAATCCCACGACTGCATTTAACATGGCACTTGCACTCATGGCTAAGGCATTTACTCTAAACGATACCACTCCAACAAATAACAACCAAAGAAGTTCATCAAACCCTAGCAGGATGCAAGATTGCACAACCCGGGAATGAATATGGATCAAGACAAACATATGCTAATGGTTGAAGATAATGTTGGGAACCAGTTTAGACCGAATGCAATGCAGAATGTTGGGAATCAGGTTGTTCTAAATGCAAGTCAGAATCCGGGTGTTCAGAATGTTGGAAATCAGAATGGGCTTAGTGTTGTTTCGGAAATTGCAAATCAGCATGGGGATGGAAAATGTTGTTACAACAGCACCACCAGGCTGAGGTAATAGTAATGGGATTAATGAAAATCGGATAAGTTGTTACAACTGCAGAGGAGAGGATCATTATGCCAGCAACTGCACAGTAAAGCCAAGGAAACTGGATGTTGCTTATCTTCATAAACAGATGCAGATTGCTCAAAAGGAAGAAGCAGGGATTCAACTCACTTCTGAGGAATTTGATTTCATGGCCTCTGCTGCAGGTGCATGTGAGGAAACCTAAGAGAGCAAATGCGAACTGTCATTTAGTGAATAAATTTGCAGCAAGCATCTCATCTGGTACTCCAGTCTTACGTAAGCATCCCGTCCTATGACCCAGACGGATCAGCTAGAGGTACATCATTCTAAACAATTGGTTATGATACAGATATATCAATATGTTTACTCAAGAGGAGCAGTATACTGAGCTACTCGAGCCCATTCCTGAACCACACCAAGTACAACAAAATAATAGTAATGTTATTTCTGAAGTTTCTAGTGTGGAACAAAGTGGGGAAATAGTAGATCAACATTCTGCAAATGTTGAGGAAACACGTGCTCATTTTGAATCATTATATAATAATTTGGCAACTGAAGTTGAGAAAGTCAATTTGGTCAATCGCAAAATGAAAGAAACAAATGCTGAATTGACCACTGAGCTTGCTAGGTATAGAAATCAAGAAAAGGTTTTTGAAATTAGTCCAAGAAAACTATGACAACTTGAAAGATGTTTATCAAAAGATTTGTTTATCAAGAACAATGTCCTTTCCTAAAAAGATAA
The DNA here is from genome assembly GCA_026074375.1 of Tanacetum coccineum. Taxonomy (NCBI): domain Eukaryota; kingdom Viridiplantae; phylum Streptophyta; class Magnoliopsida; order Asterales; family Asteraceae; genus Tanacetum; species Tanacetum coccineum. The sequence continues at coordinate 3,608 of BQNB010030853.1, forward strand.
ATGCACTTCACTTAAAGTTACCGGTAAACAAAAATAACGACTTTTGATGATGAAATTTCATATTAAAGTAAACAACTTTTCAACGGAAAAAATCAACTGTTTCTTCTCTTTAAGAAGAAAAGAAAAAGTTAAAGTCTGATTTCAAAATTCGCCGAAGACGAGCTTCTTGATAAACAATTCAACTTGAGAATAAGAATAAAGGAATTAGATATTATTTTTTGGTTAAAACAAAGGTCAAATCCGATTCAAACGAGCACATGCTTTCACCTAAGCCAGACTCGTTTAACCACAAAACCGAACCAGAAAAAGGTTTGGGTTCTCAAAATCCTTTTTATCTCAAGCAAGCCTCACGAAACAACAGAGTTTGATAATGGTAAAAGTTGTTTACATAAACGCATGATCCTCCTGTTTGTGCATGATCGGAAGAGACACAGCACAATAGCTTGCTCAAGAGAGTCGCCAAAAAATGAAACAATTGAACAAAGAAATAAAACCGGCAAACTATACAAAGATTAATCATCTTTCGGGGGTTTTTGTTTCTCAAACGGCCAAGTCACAAGAAGAGGTGTATTTTTTAAATACTTCCAAAACGGCCACTGTTTCAAAATCGATTTCAATACCAAATGAAGAATTTTTGGATGATACTACTCCCAAGTGTTGCAATACGAAAATTTCTAAATGAGGGGTAAAAAAAGCACCATTATGACCTTCACGTGATTGTCAAACATAGAATGACTTTAGACACACACAATTGGTCTCCATTGCTCATCAGGAGATTCACAAAATTTTAAAAGAAGAAATTTTTCCTATCATCATCCAAGTGGATACTAGACTTTAAAATTTTGAAATACAATTTTTGAAAGAAGCAGCCAAATTTGTTCGATACTTTAAATCTCTTGCAAACGCAACTGATCGCATCTCCTTGCTAAGCACAAGGCAATTAGAATTTGGAAATTGGGCGTCTCTTGATAGCAGTTGTCATCCAAGACATTATGTCTATAGTGCAATAACCCTTTCTGTTTGTAGAGTCATCCATCTCCAAACTGAGCTTGACCGAACGAAAGAACGCTTTGAAAATTGTATCAATAAAAAGGAGAATGAATATGTCTAAACTTATGGAATGATTGGTACAAAAAGTGAGAAGGAATGCAAAATGACAAAATTTGTGTACGGATAAAGCTTATAATGAATCCCAACAAAAAGATCGAACGTTGCAAGCCTCAGTTGGGAGATCAAAAGGGTAAAAGTAGGAAACTTCATGTGTATCAAATACCCTTGATCCTTTGTCTCAGAAACTAGAAAATGAGAATGTAGAATTAGAGTTTCAGGTTCGAAATTATGAAAAAGAAATTGCTCATCTTAAGACAACATACAAAAACCTGTTTGACTCTATCAAAGTGACACGGACTCAAACCAAAGCTATAATTGACTCTTTGCAAGATAAATTGCATGACACAATCTATTGAAATGCGAAGTATGATAGCTCAGTATGTTTGGATACGGTTTCTGTCAAAATGACAACCAACAAAGTACGGAGTGCGAAAACAAAGTTTGTCAAGCAATCAATCCTAAGGAAAAACCACCTTCTTCTTCTAGACCCAAACTGTATGTTGTAACTCCTCTACCTAACTCTACGGCTTTTCCCAAGGTTGGTGAGACGAATGCTTTGTCAAAACCAGTCACTTCAAACTCGGTTCCTTCCTCTCGAGAATCAACTGTTGTGAAAAATGAAAGAGTGATTGCTCCAGGAATCTTTATGGAAGATCAAGCCTTTTAAACCTACTAGGTTATACAACTATCCACCTCTCTAGTTTCTCTCTAATAAATCTTCCAACTTTTCTTTCTATCTTTCTAGCTTTTTGCTTATTGGTATAGCTTATTGTTGTGAAATGGGTTAAAGTTTTGGGATAACATTTGGTATCAGTCGCCAAGGGGTAGTTGGTGATTATTTTGTGGTTGTTTCTAGCTTATTCGGAAAGCTTATTTTTTTTCTTTTTCTTTCGTGACTGTTTTTCTAAAAAAAAAAACACAAATTTGTATCATGAATTTATTATATCATATTTGGGCTTATTAATACTGGATTCTTACTCAGTTTAAAAAAAAAAACACAAATTTGTATCATGAATTTATTATATCATATTTGGGCTTATTAATACTGGATTCTTACTCAGTTTAAAAAAAAAAACACGCTTGACTTTGTTGAAATCCTTGTGTGACTCATTTTTCTTCTTTTCCTAAAAAGCGTTTGTTTTTCTTTCTTTTTTTTTCAACCAATATGGGTGCGTTATAATTGACAAGAAATTTTGACACCAAGTTTAGTTGTTTTGAGTTTCTTTTTTCATGTTATTTTTTACTTTGTGTCTTATTCACGTTTCTTTCTTCTTATTGCTTATTGGTCTCAACTGCTTATTACAAGCTTATTTCAAGTTTTTGTGGTTTCGGCGGCTCATTTTTGCGTGTACACGAAGTGAAAAAGAAGTTGTGTTTAAAGTGTTTGATATTTCGCCCACCGAACGAGTTCAACCGAACTAGAGACCACCGATCTAGTTGTTTTCTAAAGGAACCGAACGAGACCATCGAACTAAAGAGCCGAACGAGTAGAAAAACAAAAAGGACCGAACGAGTGTATTTCTTGAAAGAGCCGAACGAGTGTATTTCTTAAGAGCCGAACGAGTGTAATTTTGAAAGAGCCGAACGAGTGTAACTTTGAATGAGTCGAACAAGTGTCATTTTATAAGAGCCGAACGAGTACTTTGCTTTGATAACCGAACGAGTTCTCGACGAGAGTGAGCCGAACGAGTGCAATTTCATAAGAGCCGAACGAGTGTAATTTCATAAGAGCCGAACGAGTGTAATTTTATAAGAGCCGAACGAGTGAAAGCACTTAGGACCGAACGAGCAACACCACTTGAGAACCGAACTAGTAAAGCTAGTAGGAACCGAACGAGAACAACAACTTAAACGTTTTAACAAATTTTTTGGTTTTTTTGTTTCGAGTGACGTTAAACGACGGGACTTACGACTTATATCATCGTGCTCGTGTCATCGTTTCGATCAACGTGGTATATTCGGATTTCACCGATGATAACCGTACCGGTTCATAAGATCAAATCCATAGTCGTTCTTACTTCTATAGTTTTCAAAACGAAAAGAGGATAACAAAATGGAGGGAAATATCTTATTAATTAACTAAAATTTAAGAGTGACAAGATTGGTCCCTGAACTTCAAACCCAATCCAGACTTCGTCCTTTGTTTGTTTTATAATCCTTATTGTTAAAACAACATTACATCGTTTGTCCTTAATTGAGTTTTAATCAACCGTTAATCATTTCAAGCTCAAAATTCGTGCACCGTTCAACGTTTTAAGCTCATTAATCGTTTCAAAAGCTTACGTTCTTCAATGACAACAACGATTTCACCAACAACAATTCTATTTTCACGGTTTTTCTTGATTTAACAAAATCCCGCGAAATACTCATGTATTTTCTCGGTTTAGTCAAGACTTGTAAAATCCCGTAAAATAGTTTTCCACAACAACAACAATCACTTTACCTGCTTCAAGAGAAGTTTTAAGGAAAATGAATGGTTAAATAGAAAATCTCACAATTTTCCTGTTGGAGCAAATTTTCAAGATATTCTAAAACAAAAATTTTCAAATTCTTTCAAAAATTGTGTGGCTCAACAAACTCCCACTCCAAGTCTTCAATCTATTCGAATATATTTAGGGGGAGTTATAATAATATATTCATTCTGCATAGCCGAATCTCCTGTTCTCTCCAACTTAGTTTAGGCTCATGTGAATTCCGACATTAATTTGTTTTTAAATTCACTAATTGTCAAAATTGTAACACATATGCAGATTTTTGAGGGGGATTATAGTGATTAAATGTGATCAATACGGATTAATAGGATACGATCTTCAATCTATAAGTGCGTTCCTAAACCTCGCATGTGCAAAACTCTTTCATAATATGGTGCATATGTGTAGGGGGAGCTTTTTGGTAACTCTGGAAACACTCAATGTGTCTCAAATGATTTCTCAGACACGTTGATTGATTTTTCATCAAATGGTTTTATGGATCTTCATGGCAATATCTCAAAGACCGACCAACTGTTATTTCTCAGGGAGTTATAAGGCGGTTAAGGTTAGGTATATTCGTTCCATGATCCAGCCAGAACCGGAGGGATCTACCCAGGAACACTCCATTAGATAGAGTAGAAGTCCTAGGTATGATTGAAAAAAGGAGTAAAGTGAGAATAAGGGAATAGTGCCGACTGAGATGGAGCTAGTGCTGGAATAAACCCAACAAGGTACTAGTCATGAAGTCTCGGTAAGCACTGAAGGGGTTGAAGAATGAAAAAGAATTGTAAGGATAAAGGGTGAAAAGAAAGAAGCCCTCCATACAACCTTAGGCAGAAACCGGGTCAATGCATAATCTATCGGTAATCACAAAGATGATTCTGATATTGAAGACAAGTCATCATGGACCCAGTGATGCAATGCACAACCCTCCTTAGCCACTCAGAATCTCTCAAAAGATTTCTGTTTCATTTCTCACGGAGATCAACACATTTCTATCGGCTTTCTCATTCCGAGATCGTTGATATTGAAAAGGTGGCAGTCCGCTCCAGCCTCCGATTACCAAATAACAAATGTGCACTTATAGAGTCTAGAGCCAACGAGATCCATCAAAAATCTCACTAGGACACAAATTCCAATATACAAAATGTTGTACATCATTATACAACATTTGGTATCATTAAGTCCTACGCATTATCCTTGTGATAATTGCCAGAACATCAGAGTGATACTCTTTAGTATTCACAGTGAAGATGGAAATCCTTCTTGAGCCAACATCAAACAAGCTCTTGGTAGGTGACTTGCGAGATTCTATATGAATCAAACTTGTGTCAACTGGAAAGAAACGATGGTGCGATTCTACATGAATCAAACTTGTTCCAGTAATATGAATTGACGACTCAATCAGAAAGATAGTAACTATCTGATTCACTCTTACCGTGTTGTCTGCTTTGAGACGCTCCGGTAACGAGAACGGCTAGTGCAGCTGCGAAACCCTGTCAAGGAGATTCTTTTGAATTCTACCTGATCACAGGCAGTATTTATACTGATTAACGGGGAACCGTGGTTATTGCAACCATATTCGACGAAGTGACAAAGACACTTTCGTCCATATATGTTTATCTCTAACCTATACTTGCAGGTTTTCCTGACGGTAGCAGCTTCTAGTCCATGACGAGTCAAGATTCAAGACCTCATGCTCAATCCACAAAGATTAATACATGATGAAAGCTCAAACTATCAAAGTCTTCCGCAATCTCTGATGAACAAGCACTTCCTCATAAGAACATTTTGTGGTACAAGTAATCATGTTAAAAGAAAATGTTGAGGGAGATTGTTAGCAAGCTTTCAAGATCTTGAGCATGAGGGTGGAGACACAAGATCGCAAGGCGGCATAAAGATTCAAGGATAAAGATTTAGATATCTCAGTAGTCAAGACAAATCAAGGCCAAAGACCACGATATCAGTATTTTGTCAAAGAATATCAAGTTAAAGATCAAGATCCAAGATCACAAGCATGCAAATGGAACTTCAAAAGGAATTCCCAAGAATACAAGGCTCCAAGACTCAAGACGTCACAAGAAGGATCCACAATTGAATGTCCACCCCTTAGGGGGAGATTGTTAGCCGTGTATTTATTAAAGTGATTGTCATTATATTTTCCCGAGCCTTGTATGAGTAAAACGTAGTTTACGGGAATTTAGTTAAGCTAGTTGGGCCTAGTTGTCAGGCTCAAGCCCATTTGTATTTAGAACCGACCCACAAGAATAGTCCACTCTTGTAACTATATAATGCCCTCTCCAAGTGTGGAGAGGGTGTTGCTTCTCATTTTTCTTTTCATGATCAAGTAACCAATTTTCTTTTTTTATCTTTCTCTCTCTAAAATCTTTTTTTTATTTTTTGTGTTCATGGTGATGAAATGATATCCTAACATTAACTTTGTCTAAATTCTTGAAGCAATTGTTTCCTTGGTAACTTCCTGTAAAACATGGTCTCCCAAGCATAGAATCAAGGTACTGTATGCCTTTTTCATCAAAGCAGTCTTTTCTCTTACTTTCATGTCCGCGGGTAATGTCTCTAATGCTGCATCGCATCCCTGATGTACCATTAAAGCACGCATCTTTATTTGACATAACCCGAAGTCATTTTTTCCATCGAATTTTTCGATGTCAAACCTAGTTATCGAACTAGCCATTCTTCTTTTACCTTGCTAAAAAACTTGTCAAGTTGTTTCTTAACCAACTTTACCGACAAGTCTCACAAGCCGTGTGTAATATACCCGTTGTTGCTATAAACCCTTCTTGCAAATGGAATTAATTAGAATAACACTAAACCCTCAATTTCGAACAAGTAAACCCGATCGTTAACTTGAAACCCAAGCGAACCACGATCAAAACTTGAACCACAAAAAGGAGACCCGCAACAAAACCTTCACTTTAGTCGTTTTTTTTCTTTTAATCCAAAAACGACATACTGAAGTCAACTTTTTAAAAGTTGATACCCTTCTTGATGTAATATTAATTGTATGGCACCTTTGTAGTAATAAACCAAAAAGTGAAAAATACATTTATAATTTTCACGTGGGATAAACCAACTTAGATTGTCTTTTTTTTTTCTATATTTTAAAAACCCCACGTCACTTTTTTCTACCTCTGTTGAATCGCTACTCCAAATCAGATTCGAAACCCAAACTGAACGCGATGCCTTGATAAACTCGAAACCTCGATCTAGCACTCGATCTTCGAAGACCACAATAAACCTATGGCTCTTGATATCACTTGTAGGATTTGATAGCCTACAACCTGGTTACTAGTGTGGAATAAATCCGATCTTGAAGATGAACACACTCTAGCAGATTATGTATGATATTAAAGAAGGAAAAGATGCACAAAAATACAAGCATTAATATTAAATGTTATTGAGTAAAAAAAATGAAGGAAAGAATGAAGTATAAAACCCCTCCTCTCACCTCCTTTTATAGAGATGAGAGGGAGAACAAACATGTTGAAAGATTAATTGTATGGCACCTTGATAATTGCACCCAAGTTAAAACTTTGATGACCATATTAGGACGAAGAGAAAGTGCAAGCTGTGATATATATTTCCCTAGTTATTGGTAATAATCAATGATCGACTTGGATAAAACTTAAATCTGTTTAATACACTCCTAAAAAGTAGTTTTTCGACCAAATTAAACTGCAGGGGTTACACAAAATCTACACTCAGATAATTTGAATTAAGTTACACCAAGGTCTTGAGGAAAACACATTGAAATGTTAAGTGTTGCCATAATTCTCTAAGATCAAATATGTCCCTTTCATCAAGTGCATTTAACAAAGTGTCAGCCGCTGAAAAATGCTAAACATCAGTTGATTTGTTGACTTTTAATGGAAAGTTTGGTGTTACAGTTAGACAGCCGCAAGGGGCAGCCCTTGACCCACAAATGGTCCAGGTTCCCCTTGACACTGACCCGTATTTAAGCTTTATATGAAATACCTTGGCATAACTCAAACATAAAAATAGATTCATGACACCAAATCACCAATGCTAAGGGATCTCGAGACATATGTGTAAGTTATTAATTCTACAAACCAAAACCAGCCATATATGTCAAACAAATGTGATATGGTTTTCTATTCCCTAACTAGATTAACACGCAGCGGAAATAATAATTAATCTAGGGTTAAAGGGAACTAAACCCTAAAGGATCTAAACCTAATTAACTAAAAGCAACTTAAAAGAAAATAAATTAATAAATAAATAAATAAAAGGAAAATATTAACCTTTGGAGAAAATCGAATTTCTCACACGCGGACCACATTGGTCGAACTTGGAGGCGAGTACCCAAACGAGAGTACCTCTAATGGCTCACACCCACGAACCAAGAGAAACTATAATTCGGACTCCTAGGGTCCCGTCAACACAAAAGACTCTTACAAGGAGTAAGAAATAGATAGTTAAAATTGAATGATGAAGACCTAGGCATGCCCCTCTATTTATATCCAAAAGGAGGAGGTTGGGTTGTCTCCTTGGGGCGATGTGGGACATCCCCCAAAATCATCTCGCGCCTTGTTACGGTTCACTGAGGGCGACCAAAAAAGGACTCTACTTTTGACGACAGTCTTACCAATTAGTTATGAACTTGGACACTAATTCCAATAGTCTCCCACTAAGACAATTCATCAACTATAATTGGTCTAAGCCTATCCCGATCAACTAAGCAGAGAGTGTCATCCAATGCAACTGCTAAACTCTAAATCATTTTAGAGTCAGCCCTTAGATTAGCGATCAACTATTCCTTTGTTCTACTGATATCGTGTGAACCTGAGACATGGATTTTAATCAATCTCTATGTTCAACATTATGTTTCTCGATTTCCGATTATTTGACTATATGAGACTACTGAATTGAACACATTAATTTAGTCTCGGCTAGACCTAGCACATTTAAGTCAACATTTAATCATCGAGGGGCCCATTGATATTGCTTTCCCTTTTAGGTGAAAGGAACAAATAAACTTTGCATACATAGAACTAGTCACCAAATCATGTCATACCTAGAGTATCCTTTATAACCGGCATTTACGCGCAGCGTTTGAACAAACTAAAGTATAACAGACTTGAAAAACTAGAATCTCGATGCATCTCTATTTTAAGAATAGAAGACATTATCATCTTAGAATTACTTATGATTTTAATCCATGAAGTAATCTCTCTAAGTGCGGGTTTCTCCTATACTTAACTCCCATTACGTACTCACGAGTGTTGCAGCATTCTCTATGCTATGTCTAATCTCCATAGACAATCTACTAACATTCCATGACAGTCTTAAATCAATACTTACTTCCTTATAGCATGAACGACTGAGGAGGATTGAGTAAACTAAGTACTCAGGAAGTGGTTTCTATTACAAATATCAATCATTGTTTATAATGTTTCGAATTCAAACTAACAACTAAAACTTTATTTTATCTTTCAATCATATGCTCCAAGCA
>BQNB010030853.1:20003-54502 GCA_026074375.1 Tanacetum coccineum
AATGACTAATCTCCACTCTCCATATCAATCTTGATCCAATGGATGAGATTAAACCCAAAACTAATTTTCATCCTTTTTTTAAATTTAAATATCTCCTAAACCATTAATCGTTAAGGGAAAAAAATATATCATTACGACGAGCATTTAATTATCTTTCTATAGATATCTACTCTGATATACTTTCGACAAAAAACCTTTTGCATGAGAAATCACATGTGATTAAACACTAATAAAATCACATGTGATATTAGTGTTAAATCACATATGATATTACTGAATCACATATGCTAAAATAATATATGATATTAGTGTTAAGTCATATATAATATGTAATTCCAATGCAATCACATGTAATTCGATGTTAGTGTTAAATCACATGTGATTTTATTAGTGTTTAATCACATGTGATTTCTCATGCAAAAGGTTTTTTGTCGAAAGTACATCAAAGTCGATATCTATAGAAAGATAATTAAATGCTCGTCGTGATGGTATATTTTTTTTCGTTTAACGATTAACATTTTAAGAGATATTTAAGTTTTAAATAATATGTGAAATAATTAAATGCTTTTAATTTTAGCCAGTGATTTTTTTAGATAGATATTGAGGATGACTCCTTAATAACAAAGCAATATTTTGTATCCAATATAACTCTCCTCCTAATATAATTGTGTTGATTTGTTTAGTTAATAATTAATTTATTACCATAATTTGGCATGGGAGATTTGATTATGGAATCTTTACCTTGATTCCTACTCAATCTCTCATTATAAATAGGGGGATTAGTTCCACCCATTAGACACACAAAAATTCATATCATCTCTTTCGGTAGAAGATCAAAGTTCCACCAATATTCCATGGCTTTCTCTACTCTCAAGCGTCTTCTTTTTATGTTTATCGATTTATTCTTCTTATTATACATACGCATGATTATGGAATTAAATACAACAAATAACATTAACTCGTTGCTAGAGCCTGATGACGACGACGAAGAAGAATATTTTGATTGTGAAGACAACGAAGAGTACTTCAACCACGAAAACGACGAAGATATATTTCCGTTATTCGATCAAAAAATTTTATATATACCCATGATTATGGGATTAAATACAATAGATAACATTAACTCGTTGCTAGAGCCTGATGACGTGGACGACGAAGAAGAATATCTAAATTGTGAAGACAACGAATTTACATTTATGTATCTAGATGAAAACAATACACCTATTCCAGCGGACAAAGCAATGAAAAACAAAGATATCCATCCAATATTTCCGTTATTCGATCAAAATTTATTATCTCATGAAGAACGAAAACAACTACTACCAATTAATCCTCAAGTAAATAAAGTTTTCGTTGAATCAGATCAAGTAGCATTGTCTTCCACGTCACATATAAAGAAATAGAAAGCGTTGCTATGGGACCATACTATACGCGGAAAAAACAACCTCCCAAGTTATGTAAAAAGAGCAACTCAACATGTTTTCCTATACTTTAGAGACTTAAAGATAAGGTTGGTTGCAGTAATAGTGATGGTCGAGATGCGTTTGTTTTCCTAAAGAAGCCTGTTAGGTGGCATAAAGATCGTCTTGAAAGGAAATGTGGAAAAATGGAAAAGGATTCAAGCACAAAATGGAAAAGTTTTGGACACGAATGTGTGTCAAGGAGTATGGGGACCTATAATGTAATGTGGAGAAAACAACCTCCCAAGCAAAGTAAAAAGAAGAATCTCAACATGTATATCTAAGCTTTGAGACTTAAAGAAAAGGTTTGGTTGCATAATAGTGATGGTCGAAATGCTTGTTTGTCCTAAAGATGCTTTAGGTGTGAGGTCGGCATAGAAGCAGACGTCTTTAAAAAGGGCAATGGTGGAAAAAGGAAGGCCGAAAATGGAAAGTTTTAGGGACATGAGGTGTATCTAAGGAAGACAGGACAGGGTGAGGAAGATCGCAATATCCCTTATTTACCTTATCGGATAGGAATTATTGGTTATTACTAATGTAATGGTGGTTTAATGTAAAAAATGGTACGTCCATACTAATGTTAGCTATTAATTAGAAAATTTAATCATTTTTTTGTAAAAACTAAAGCTAGTAGTAACTTTGGACATCGATCAAGATGGTTATATAACCGAACAACTGTTCTATTATGTAAATAAATGCAACCTGCATAATACGTTAGCATTACTAACATCTTTGAGTGTCGGTTTCTAATGTCCTAAAGGGCTAAGCCGCAAAGATACTATGACTCCTTTTGAACATCTTGATAGCTAAAAAAAGTGGTTACAGTTATAAAGTTAAACGTGGTGGCCTATGTCTCTTCTTTTTCATTTGCACTGATCATCTCAGTTTCTAGAGAGCCTGCAATTAATCATTTTTCTCATAGTTTCATAACTACAACTCTTCAAGGTTAAATTTTAATGCAACCCCACATGATCATTTATATATATATACACTACATAAACTCATTGTTTCATTCTTATGCATGATCAATTGTCATGGATCCATTGTCCTAAATGATCATCATGTTCATTTTATCTTTGAATATTTATTTATTGACATCTGTATTTGATTATGATATGAATCACATATGACCTATGTGTATATGTATATGTGATCAATGATCATTTGAACATCATGTTTTTGTGAAATACGCCCACGAAGGAAAATAAGCCATGATTTATGTGATAACGCAATCGAAGGACTAAAGCAGCTTCTCAGGTAAATATTTGTTGTCACTTAGGTGATCTATATACATCATTAGAAATGATCTATATATCATTAACATGTTCTAGCTAGTTTTATACACACGCTTTAAAAGATCAGAATAAAGCTTAAATTATAACATTAAAATTCTTAAGAAATTTTTTATGAGATTTAATGAATGAGTTTTGCGTTTCCATGAATCTCTTATGAAATGAATGAGTTTTCATGAAACTGGTCCTAACCGATGTTTTTGTCCACACATATTGTGAGTGAGGATCCCACACGGAAACTATATTGATGTCGTCAACACATGATTTAAGTGGTCCTTATAGTTTTCTATTTCTTTTTAATGTAAGTTAAAAATTTGTCTTACATACCGTTGGTTGGTTTTTTGTAGTGAGAAAAGCGATTTTTGAAAGCTGTTAGCTTACACAAATTAAGCAACTAACGCTTGATTGAGCGGATTCTGCTAAGCAGGTTTTCCCTATCAAGATTCAAGAACGGATTCACACACTTTAAGACTGAGAAATACGCTACTATGCCCCAACTCGCCCCTGAATGGGCTCACTTACTCAACCCTCCCATGCCTTATAATCAACAACTCCCACCTCAGTATACCGGCCCACCAGGCTATACCGGCCCATTCCAACCACTCCAACCACTCCAACGTCCCTATACCGGCCAATTTCCTTTAGCTTCCGTCACCAATAATAACTTTAACAATTGTTATAGTCCCGTTATCAACTCTAACCTCGCCTCTAGTTCTAGTTTAATACCCGAACTTCCCCGCTTCATAACGAATCCCCATATGAATGATACGCGGAACATTGAACAATTGGCTCAAGATAACGCTACTGAAGACAATAACGAGGAGGAGGACGAGCAACAATCGGGTGGTGACTATTCGTCGGACGAGGAGGCGGAGTATGAGGAGGAGGAGTAGGCGTTTTGTGGTATTGTAACGTTTGTATCGTGGATTTGTTAGACTTGTTACTTTTAGACTTGTTATATTTGTATTGTGGATTTGTTACATTTGTGAAACTTTTAGACTTGTTATCTTATTGTGAATTTGTTGAATGGTAATTTATCGTATCGTGGATTGTGGTATTGTAACGTTTAGTGATTTGTTATTGTATCGTATTGTGGATTTGCCGACTTTTGGATTTGTTGAAATATAGATTTTTTCCGGAAAAAATCTGGATGTAATGCACTGCCTGCATTTTTTTTATGCCCAGTCACAATTTAGGGTCGACATTGTCGACCCTAATCTCAATATTAGGGTCGACAATGTCGACCCTAAGTGTATATATGTACTGACGTAATTAAATAGCTAACTTAGGGTCGACATTGTCGACCCAAAGTTACAAAACAATGTCGACCCTAAGTGTATATATATACTGACGTGTAACTCCACTAGCTTATGTTAATTAAATAGCAAACTTAGGGTCGACATTGTCGACCCAAAGCTTCAAAACAATGTCGACCCTAAGTGTAAGCATTTACTGACGTGGAACTCCACTATCAAATGTTAATAAAATGTTTTTAAATATTAAATATTAACTGATATATATTAAAAGAGTTTTAATAAATAAAAAGCTTAGGGTCGACTTTGTCGACCCAAAACTCTAAAGAAATAGTCGACCCAAAGTTTAGTCAAAGAATTCGTATGAAAAGTAGTGGTCCTCACTGTCGACCCAAACCTCTAAAGAAATAGTCGACCCAAAGAATTTTGGTTCGAGTTTTTTGTATCAAGATCTTAGGGTCGAGTTTGTCGACCCTAAGTAGTTTGGGTCGACTAGCTTTGTAGTTTAGGGTCGAAAATGTCGACCCTATACCCCTATTTTGTTGTAGTTACCCTTTTCTTAAAGCGTTATGAACAAAACACTTTCCCTAAAATGAGGATATTACAACTTTGTTAAGTGCAGTTTTGACACCTGGTCTCTTGATTATGGTGTTTCACCCTCTCTCGCTGTCAAATAGTATATACATGCATGCTTTACATGTTTTCATGTGAAAGATAAGGGGACCCGAATCCATGACCTCTGATATATTAGAGATTAAGGGGAGGACTAGGACACCGTTCAAGCTGCATGTTTTATAGTCAAAATAACTTTTAGTAGGATAAAGATAAGAATACTTTACTTGTCTTCTCATTCAGTTATTTTCATATAAATTATAATGTAATAAGCTCTCAAATGTAGGGCAAATAAATGCTGGATAACTAGAGCAATTGTATGCTCCCAACAAAATTGTAAAGGTTCTCTTTTACATATACTAAATTTCACTGTTGATCTAGGACCGCCTGATTAGTGATATGTAGATTATTTTAGGGTCATGATGCTTTATACTCGCGACATTAGATTTTGTTGTTAAGTGGCTTTGATGAGGAATATGAGGATACCATTTAGAACCCATTTGTTTTGCCAAGTTTCCACTATTTTTATCACAGTTTTAACTCTATCAATCATGCAATTTAAATCCAATTCAAAGTATGTAGGAAGGGGGAAAAATGGGTATACTTGCAGTGCTTAAAACATGAACAAACAAGTCATTGAAACTGCCCTAAAATGTCAATTATTAAACACACTCGGCACATGTTTGCTTACACTTATTTGGCTAGCTTTTCCAAAATATACTCTTCAGAAACAGGATATACAACAACCTTTCCAGTAGCTCTATTAGTTTCAAGGTATGAGAAAGCTTCTTTCACTCTGTCAAATGGAAACGGACTGTTTGGGTCAATTACTGCCTTCACCTTCCCACTCTCTAAATACGGGTTCAGCTTTGTCAACGTGGAACCGGTTGAGGTCACAACAAACCGGAAACCTGGTGGTGTCACTGCGACTAAACTTCCACCTTCCTTCACCACCTTCGCTGCTTTATCCCCTTGCCCTTCAACCAATAAGATAATGATCATCTCACTTTCAACCGTCAAATCTTTTTTGACCCAATAAGCACACTCACATTATCAATGTGTGTGTGATTATCAATTGTAACATAATTACAACAATGACTTACCAATGGCATCATATACAACATCATATTTGTCTGGCAGTTCTTCAAAGTTCTCTTTTGTGTAATCAATGGCTACATGAGCGCCTAAACTTTTGAGCAACTCCAGTTTTGGCGTACTAGATGTGGCTGCTACTTTCGAAGCACCAAATACTTGTTTTGAAAGGTGCATAGAAAAGTCTTGTTAATGAATAAACATAGATTACTCATACGTCAAAGCACACTACAACAGTTGCCCTTTTCCCCAGCGACAAAAATGGGGTATCCCGGGCGACTTGTCGCTGGGGATGCGTTTCCCAAGCGACATGTCGCCCGGGATAAGTTGAGCGGAAAAGCTCGAAGGGGATACTTTCCCGAGCGACTTACCCGGGCGACAACGCCGGGCCTACGTGGTTTCAGTCAAGCAATTAAGTGCCACCGTGGAGGGTTTTCTCGGGCGACATGTCGCCCGGGATAATCGGTTTATAAAATCACTAATTAAAATTAATGTTAGATTAATTAATTATTGAGGACAAATCCCGGGCGACATGTCGCCCGAGAAAGCTTTTTAAATAAATTTAATTTTCAAATATAATAGGAATTTAATTTTATAATAGGAAAGATACAAGTCAATATTCATCAAGATAACAAGTTCTAAATGTACGGGGAAACAAATATTCACATAAGGGTCGCCAAGATAACAAGTTCCAAAACACACGTACTTAAGACACAAAATAGCATATATATACTTACCCAACATCTCCTAACTATCGTCCTCATCCTCTCCTTCCTCGCCGTCGTCCTCGGAGCTATTAGAGCGGGATCCACTTTTTGGGGAATATGAGTCGAAGCAATAACAAGAATATTTCTAGTTTCATAATCCCTGGAGAGAAGGTTCACTAATAGACCTAGGGAGAAGTAATTTGACTCATTCACATCCAGATCGTTAACCAATTCTTAAAAGGTTTAGTCCCGTGTATGTTTTTACTGGTTATGCTGATGGGATTGTTGTGTTTTGTATGGTAGTTTTATAAGGTGAACAAGCTCCAAGGGTTGAACATAGATCAAATACACACAGGAATTAACGGCATATATAGAGCTCAAAAGATGCCTTTGAAAACCTGTTTGTCGCTTTAGATAGAGGTGGATACTGCATCTACTTGCGCATGTATCAATTTCGCTTCTGCAATATCTGAAACAGGTCAAATGGGAAAAAAACACCAAAACTTTTTGTTTAATGATTTGTTATAATTGTAGAAAATTCTGCTCTTTGTAAGTTACCACATAGTTCTTTGACGAAGTTCATAGAAAATGGACCCAATATATGTTCACGGGTCAACCCAACCTCGACTGACCCAAACTTAAAATGACCCATTTTGACGGTACGTGGACTGACGCATACTTAAATGGCCTATTTTGAGCTGTAACCGTAACCTGACACATACTTAAAATTACCCATTTTGAGCTGTACCGGTAACCTGGACAGACCCATACTTAAAATGACCCATTTTAAGCGGGGTACCCGTTGTTACGAATCCCACTTTTACAGATCACACTGCTCGCAAGAACTACGATTCAAATAGGACTTCCAGTTATGAGTGGATTTAACATAGCTTAGCTGAGCTCCTTAGCAATGTTCTACAGGTCTTAACCTTATTTCCAGGATTGAATTTGAAGTGCAATCAAAGTATATCAAAAGTAAAAGTTTTATTTGATCTGAATCATTCATACACACAAATTTGTTCTTTACAATTGTTCCTATTTATAGAATCTGAAAAGGTGCGATCTAAAGGTTGTATCGGTTCAGTTTGAATCGTTGCAATGGTTCTGGTGAACCGTTGTGACCTTTGTGAAATAACTGTCATTTGACAGTTATTTAACTGTCTTTGACAGTTGGGTTGGGTTTTGACCCGTTTGACTTCTATTGGGTTTTCCAGCGGGTTTGGGATTAATCCGGTTGATTGGGTTTTGGCCCAACATTCTCCCCCCTAATCACAAACGCTGCTGTATGTTAGGTCTTATGTCTTCTTGACATCTTTGGTTGAATCCACCATTGTTTCTTGTAGGATTCTTGTAGTGGCTTGTGATCATTCTTATATCCAGGTAGATCATCTTCCTTCACTTTGGTTAATTTCACTCTTGTTGCTTTGATCTTCATTGTTATCCATGTTGATCATTTTTTCTGGTTTGTTTTCCACCTTCAATGTTGTGATCTTCATTGTGTCGGTTGATCGGTCTTTGTTTGGTTATATCCACTTCTAAATTTGGAGTTCGTGCAGATGTATATCTCTTCCTTGATTCCAAGGTTGATTCATGCTTTCGGTTATACCACATCCAAGCTTCATGCCAACTCCTTGTGTTTGATATTGGTTAGTCGAAGTGAATGGAATTTCCTTCCATTCTGATTGTGATTCTTCAATAATTGCCATGAATATTTGTGGCTCCAAGTCTTCTTCAGTGAGATTGGATTGTTCTTCTTTCTTTAATGGACATCTGTTGCAATCTGCAATATTCTCCTTGCATTTGAAACACATTACCTTACTCTTATCATGAGTAAGTTTATTTGAATTGTTGTGTATTTCTTTCTTAAAATTATTTTCTTGGCCTTGTGATTGGTTGAATCCACCATGACCACGCATTCTGCCTTGTTCTTGATATCGTGTGAACAATAGTCTATCTTGATTGTCCACTTGTTTGCTTTTGTGCTTAATCCTTTCTTCGTAGGTTTTAAGTCTACCAATTGCTTCTTCTAAGGTCATTTCACTCAGGTCTGAGTATTGTTCTATTGACGCAACTATTTGTAGATACCTATCTCGTACAGCATTTAATAGTTTACGTACTAGTGTTTCATCTTCCATAGTGTGCCCTAGACTTGCTGCTTTGTTTACTAACGTCGTTAGTTTTGTGGTGAAGGCGTCTATGGTTTCATCTTCCATCATTTGTAGCATTTCAAAGTTGGACTTGAGGGTTTGCAACTGCGCTTGTTGCACTCTCTCTTCGCCTATGTGTCTAGTTCAGCGCGTTCCATATGGCTTTCGCGGTTTTGTGTTTTGTTATTTGAAGCAATTGTTCTTCGGGTAAGGATTGATAAAGGAATGCGATAGCAGTTTTGTCTTTTTTGTTGTCTGCTTGGGTTTTTTCATTGGGTTCTATCATTTCCCATAAACCGTTCGCTTCTAGAATAATTTGCATTCGAATTGCCCATAGTGAGTAATTCGAGGGTTTTAGCATTGGACATTGGAATTGTGGTGTACTAGGGGTACTAGTTTCTTTCTTTGAGCTTTCTCCACTTTCTTTCGTCATATCTCTAGGATATCTAATAAAATCTCCCAAATAAAATTCCTAACACTAAGTGTGTCGAATTTGTGGCGAGTACTCTAGATTCGTGCTTTAAAGAGTATCAAAAAAAAAAAATTAACGGGACTAGTTTTTTATTCCAAAAACTATCCTCGGGGATTTTAAATCTATGTTCGAATAACCTAAGGTTAATTATTCCTTACAAAATTATTCTCTTAATATAGTAGGCAGTAAAAATTTCTTGACTACTATATTTTATCTTCGGGTTTTAGGCAAAGTTACCCTAAATCTGTAGTCAGGGGTAAATTCTGTCAATACCTAAAACTTATATATATCTATTTCTAATCAGATATATAAAAGGAATGAAAATGGAGGGGTTGTTTATGGTTTTTTAGAACCTGGTAGGGTTAGATATAACCCTTTTCTCCTCCTCTCTTTTTATCTGCGCCTCTTTTTTTCTCTGTGTGAGATCAACTCTCCTATGGAGTCTCTTGTGAGGCCTTCTGTCCGATGCTTTTCTCTTTTCTCGGTGGATCCGTCCGCCGGTTGAGATGGCGATTAATGCTCTCTCTCTCTTCTTCTTCTGTCTTGTGTTCGCAACCACTTGATCCCTTGATTCGATTTGTGCGTTGATAATTCGCACCAATTGGGATTTATTGAACCGCCTCAGAATGGGGTTTTTTATTTCTCTTGATAAGCAGAATCGTTTGAGATTCTATTCGGGATTTTGGATTCGAATCGTCGAGAAAAAGGTGTGTTTGTTCCTTATCCGATGATTTGAATTTATTATTCCTCTTGATGACTTTGCGTTATCCAAGAGTTTTGTGGTTGTTTTTTTGATTTGTCTCGATTGATCTTTGAGGGTGAGACCCTTCGTTGCCAGTGATTTAAATCACTTGGTGGCGTTGTTGGTTTCGCCGGAAATATTTTTCTGAAAAAAGATTTCTTGATCCGAGATGAACACAAGAAAAAGGTATATGATGATTCTTGGTCTAATCAACCAAAGCTCTGATGCCAATGTTCTACAGGTCTTAACCTTATTTCCAGGATCGAATTTGAAGTGCAATCAAAGTATATCAAAAGTAAAAGTTTTATTTGATCTGAATCATTCATACACACAAATTTGTTCTTTACAATTGTTCCTATTTATAGAATCTGAAAAGGTGCGATCTAAAGGTTGTATCGGTTCAGTTTGAATCGTTGCAATGGTTCTGGTGAACCGTTGTGACCTTTGTGAAATAACTGTCATTTGACAGTTATTTAACTGTCTTTGACAGTTGGGTTGGGTTTTGACCCGTTTGACTTCTATTGGGTTTTCCAGCGGGTTTGGGATTAATCCGGTTGATTGGGTTTTGGCCCAACAAGCAATAGACTCAAATGTACAGTAGCGAACACCCTTTTCAATATCCATGATACCCACAAATGTGATACGTGACCAAGTCATCACTGCACGAGTACAAAATCTTTCTAGAAGAACCTTTATGTCTCGACATTCCCACACTTCAGGTGTGATCATTCACATGTGAAGAGTTTTGTGCCGGAAAAGGGTCACATAAAATCAGATATGAACAAAGAACAAAAAGAAGGCCACTGCCCAGTTACGACAAAAAGAAGCAATTGTGCATCACTATTACAAACGAGGGTGTAACTAATCACATCCAAAATGCGGAAAGGGGCAGGGATCAACCATACGTAGAAAACAACCAGTCATACATTCATTCACATACTGTTACATACTTATATATACAGATACACGGGTCCTACAACATGCATATTTATACAGGACACCAAGGGGAAGGTTTTACGAGTTGTACATCGGATATACTATAGTCTAGCTGATGTTTGTAAGAACATAGCAACTATAATATTCAAACCCAAATGCCTTTTACAAGCGCATCGGTGCACCAAAAGTATTTATAAGGTCAAAGCAAGAAGAATCCTCGTGAACGTCCACTCCAAGCTCCTCGCGTATGTTATCAGATGCTGATATTAGCAAAAACTCACACCCTTGATAGTTTAGGAAATCAGGTGGATCAGCAGCATGGTAACGCAGTTTTCCAAACCGCTCTTGCAGATGCTTAGGAAAGACCCCTGAACTCGTTTCGTCCTTTTTGGGTTGGATTTTGGATTTGTAACAGGAAAGAAGCCTCCTGGGCAACCTTTAAAGCCTCCTAAGGTTGCTGTTTTGTTGCTTCACCTTCCGTCGAGGGGAATTCTAGTTTATAGATCAGATGGGTATGCATTTTCCGAACATGACCGAAATGGTCTGGTTGGGTCTTCGGTCCGGTCCGGTCCAACAAAGCATAATCGCCGGGTTTTTTGTGAGACTGGACCGACCGGACCGATGACCGAATTTAAGGAAAAACATGGACCAAGGACTGGACCAAATTGTGTTTGGTCTAGTCCGTTCAATCCGATTTCTCGGTCTGATCTGATCGACGGTCCAATATGGTCAACCCTTGAAACTACTATATTTTTTGTTAAAACGCAGATATTAGAATTCTTCGAAAACAAGCATTAAAGAAATTTGTTGATTTCGGGACACCACAAAAACCGTTGTATGTTGGGATGATTGTATGGCTGTACGTATATCTCAATTAAAGGACACGGCATGAAATAAAAATTAACTACTCGTATACGTAACGTTTAACATGTATGGATAATTTTTTGTCGCAAAACGTAACGATGTAACTAGAAAGTTTACGGTTAATAAATGGACAATAAGCTATAAAATGAGTAATATACTTTGGCTTTTGTATATTATGAGTAACCTACTTAAAAATATATCAAAAAAAGTCACTAAAATTTGTAACCATTTTTGTTTTTTTTTTTTAAAAATTGTACAGTCAAAGTAAAAGTCAACTGTTTTTAAAAAAAAAAAATTCTTTTCTTTTTTTTTAAATTTTGTATAATCAAAGTGAAAGTCAACTGTTTAAAAAAAAATATAATTGTTTTTTGTTTTTTTTTTTAAATTTAAACTTTGTTTTATTACAATTTTTTTTAGAAAACTTAAAACAAAGTGTAACAAAAAACATTTAAATTTTTTTTTAAAAAAAAAGTTCACTTTTACTTTTAAATTTTTTTGTTTAAAAAATAAACATAATGGTTACACATTTTGGTGACTTTTTCAAAATAAGTTACTCATTTTGATATTTTTTAAGTATGTTACTCATAATAGCACAAAACAAAAAGTAAATTACTCATTTATAGCTTTTGTCCATTTTTGTATTGTGTTTTATTGTGTGTGTGTGTTGATTGAGTGTGTGTAGTGTGTATGTGTGTTTGTGTGTGTGTTGAGGGTTTGAGAGGAAGAAGAAAGAGATATGGTTTTGTTTGGATTTTACTGGATAATGAATCAGGCTCAACCTATTTGTATATATACTTTTTTTCGTTTTGAATTTTTTTAATTATAATTTTGTTTTTTTATTAATGAGTTAAATATTTTGTTTGATTTGAATAAATATAAAAGAGAAAAAAGTGGGTTCCAAAAGGGTGTGTTATGAGGTATTATGATAAGCGGTTTTTTAATGAGTTGGTGTTTAAATGTTAAAGATGATATGACGATGATATAGTACCTAGCAATCTAAGACTTGAGCTTAATCATGTTGGTTTCATCCACACTCAAGCCTTCTATAACATTGTTTATTAACAAATGGGCACTCATAATAAAAAGAACAAATAGCATAAGGTTAAAAGTAATATGGCTTAACTTAGCTCGTCTTATGTATTAAAAGCAAGTTTTCTAAATGCTTTTATCAATAAAGGACTGAAATGTAAGATGACAGTAAATGATGTTCTTAAGAAGTGCTAGCTCGTCAACTCAAAATGAAATTGATGATAACTATTTATCCACCTCTATATCGAATATGTGCTCCTTGTTTTCGGATAAATAACACCTCTAGATTCTCGCAAGTGATATAACCACTAACAAATCGCCCGGTGGTAAAGGTTCATGTTTTCGTAACATGAGGTTAAATGTTCAAATCTCGCTAGGTGTGTTCATTTAAGGCTAGTAGTCATGGAAAGGTAAGAAACAGTCCGGACTCTAGAATTAACTTGGTGAAGACAACTAGTTATTGTGACTTTAGTTTTAGCGTGCACATCCTAACACCCCAGTCATTGGAGCAACATTATGCCATTTGCTCATGTTGAAACTGGGAATGTAACAAACTAAGTAGAGTTTTTGGGCTGTTCTTCATACCATATAGTTCCACACGTCCCATATTTTAACTCAGCTAACGTGCGTTTTAAACTTTTAGATTGGACAATGTTTCTGCTGCAATTTGCTAAAGCTTATGTAGGCATTTTATCTTCATGAAATTACTATTACTATTGTTGTTATCTCAAGAACATTCCCTTGATATGTAGTATTTGTTTTTTGAAAGAATCACAAATGGTACCAATACTTATCTACTAGCAATACACGAAAGACTCTTTCTCCATTTTTGTATATCTTATGGGTGGGTATTAAAGCTTTGAATAAACAGATTGAGCAAGCTTGACTGTTGAACTAGCTACATGAATCCAGTGGGTCGCAACATTTTTACAAAGGATCATTCTATATGGCAAATATCGAGATCATCCGAGGCAAGAATGATGGTGTTCACAGCCCTCAAAGGAAGCACCACATGTATTGCAATTCTCAAAAGGTTTTGCGCTCCTTCTATGTCTTTTTGGCTTTTGGCTTCAGTTGATGGGATTATCGTGTGTTCCATGGTAGCTTTATCGGGCAGAATAACCTCAAAACCCTGCAGTATACCTTTTCGTCACTTGTAGCTAAGGAGGTAACTTTATAACCTATATAGTTTTCGAATGTGGTAATGTGTTGTGTTTATCCCAATGGGCTGAAAAATCTCGCCCAAAAGTCTATTTCTTATGCTTACAAACCTTCTAACTATTTTTATTTAACGATGTATTTGTAAAAATATTGTTTTTTTTACTCATAACTAACATATATAAAAACATTAAATATGGGCGATTAGTGTTCATAGATTAAGCAAACCTGACCTATACTTAATGACACATTTCAAACTGAGCCCAAATTTACCCATTACCTAACCTGCCTTATTCTCTTTCACCTGATACATTCCCAGTTTCCCTAAAGTGCGCATTTAGTTACCTCTTCTGAAGTTTGTCTTGATAAAATCCCGCGTTTAGGATTGCATTGGTGGAAAGAACTCCAATTCGCACAGGACTTCCAGCTTCAATTGGCTTTAACTTGGCTTCCAAGCTCTTTTGCAACACAATCACCCATTATTTAGTACAGGAACTGAACACCCTTTTGAAACTTCATCATACCATAAATGTGATATGTGACAAGGGATCACTATACAACAAGCCCCGGATCTCTCGAGAAACGCCCTTTTATGTCTCAAAATTTTCCCTATTTGGGCGTCATACTCAGTTGACAAGATTGTTAAAAACTGGATTGAACAAAGCACATAGTGGTAGTCAATTTTTTTCCCCCCCCCCCCCCCCCCCCCCCTGTTATCTTTACCCTCATTGCTCCATTTTACGAGCTTATTAACAAAATCCACTGTCACGTCAGCTGACAAGCCTCCGATTATTCCCACCCCAGCATTTGGCTGACGCAACAAGGAGCTTTTAGTAGGATCACTACTACTTACCGAAGTTGAATTTAAGCCAAGACTTTTTGTAGATGTAGATATGTTGTTTCTTTCTGCAACCGGGGTTACTACTATAACTCGATGTCATCCTTGTTTTCGGTGAATCTTTTGTTACACAATATGTACAACAAATTTGATGGTAAATCGCGTGGTAGGACATTTTTACATTCATTTTGCACAATGTGTGAGCTCAAAACTTCACTTCGAAACAATCTGTCTGTCAGTAAGAAAACCAACCCCAACTTCAGTTTTTTTTTGAAATCTTGAACTTACTGTATGAAATCTTGCAGAAAAGCCAAATCTCACAGCAAGATTTTTTGTGTATTTTTTTGGATGGATTTGATGGACATTCTGCAATTTTTTCACCAACCATTTAGAAAATAATGTCAATGTTAAGATGTGAATCCGCATCTTTTGTGGACCTTTCAACTTGTAATGTGTTGTGCATCTTAACAAGAGTAAGACAGTGACTAAAAACAAGGAAAGAACTTTAATTTTGGTTCCTTATTTTCATCTTCCTAATTGGTGTATGGATGTGGTAGGTGCATGTATACTTGTCTTTCTTAAAAAGATGAGATGAGAAAAGTTTTTATCGTTCGTTTTTGATGCTAATCAGATTTGGTTTTCGGGCAATAATGGTTGCTCAAGCTCTGGTCCTTCTTCTTATTGATGTATCATATAGACATTAGACATCTGCATGTTGTGCATTATGAGCCGCAATGTCATGTCATTGGACACGCACAAAACTTGTCAAGAATGGACCGCAATGTCGTGTCATGTGATTACCGTGTAATTCATTTTGCACCATCATTATCGATTGGTATACATTAAATACCCATAGATATATCTCATAGACGTACATGAAAGGAATAACCAACTGCAAGACACCAAAAATTAGCAGAAAAATTTGGAAGCTTCTGCTGTTATGGTCTTTCACCTCTCCTAAGAACCAAACCTTAAGATATACAAACGAATAAAACAAATTGTAATATATCTAGTACATGTCTATGCATTAATCATTATCAGATCTTTCAATTATTGCACTGTGTGTTTCTAGTTTGCATGTACTTTCATATTGTTGCACCCTTTTGAATTTTGATCCATAATTCAAATATGTGGGACAATCTTCCTTCTGATGTGTTAGCCAATGTGTTTTCTTACCTTACTCCATGCTCCTTGGCACGTGCCATGGCGGCCTGCCGTCACTGGCATGACTGTGGAAGAGAGACGAGGCAAACCTGCCGCCATCGCCAGCCATGGTTCATTGCCTTGCCCACTCGTAGCACCAGCAGGCAATTGTGTTTTTTTCATGACCCGATACAGAGAAGTTGGCACTTGCTCAATTTGAAACATGTTCCTAGTATGACTAGACCTGTGTCGACTATTGGAGGACAAGGTTTGATATTGTTTAAGTCCACCGGAGGTGTACCTATTCGGTTGTCAGTTTGTAATCCGTTTACTGGTCAATTTGGTCACCTTCCACATATGCAAAAATCAAGGACTAATCTAGCTGTGGGCGTCAGGGATGATTTTACCAACCATTTCAAGCTGTACGTGGCTGGTGGGATGTCTGAGGCTGCAAATGGCGGCGCCGCCTCATACAGACGAAATAGAAGTGTTAATTTAAAAGTTAATAGTGGACGGTCATGGGGTCCATGCCACAGTCGAGGTAGCCGTGAGGCTTACTGTATGGACCCCAAACGAGAGTGTCTATGCAAACGGGGTCGTTTTATTGCTTTGATTTGCTAGATTTTCTCTGGGGTCACGGTTCCAAGCTCTGAGTGCAGCCTCAAAAAGCGTAACTCAGAGCATTTGAACTAGGGAAGTGACCCGCATAGAAAATGCATATTGTTATAGTTGATAGCCAGCTATTTTAGTAATCTGAAAGCGTGGTGGAAACTATATTGATGTCGTCAACACATGATTTAAGTGGTCCTTATAGTTTTCTATTTCTTTTTTATGTAAGTTAAAAATTTGTCTTACATACCGTTGGTTGGGTTTTTGTAGTGAGAAAAGTGATTTGAAGGCTGTTGCTTACACGAAGATTAAGCAACTAACGCTTGATTTGGAGGCGGATTCTGCTAAGCAGGTTTTCCCTATCGAGAAGATCAAGAACGGATTCACACACTTTAAGACTGAGAAATACGAGTGCGTTTTGATTCATACATATAAAGTACAACACTTTTGCAAATATGATAAGAGTTACAATAACATGCATGTTACGCGTATGAACTATAAATCAAGTTCTTTAAGTGTGCACGTCACTTCACAAATGATGTACAACATGAAAGTGATTTGTAGGTCAGGAAAACCTGAGACATATAGATAAAAAACATTGTCACATAAGCGATGTTTACACTTTAAAAATTAGGTCAAGAGCATATTTTTAAGCGTTAATTTATCAACTGAGGACTCGAGTGAGGTTCATTAATCATTATTTGCAGCAAGAACCCTGATTTATTTGGAGAGCTTAGCAAAGGCCAAAGCCCCAAGGTCATGTCTCTCCTATCCTTACATTTGATGATGCACATTAGTGTGCAATATGAACTAAAACATCTGACTTAAGTTCTATTTTGTTCAAAAGTTTTGGTAACTTTTAATGCATTTATGTTATGATAATCATGCGGTGTTTAGGCTAAAAATCTATATGCAGTTCATGGTTTTTTCCTGCTCGGATTCTCGAGTTTGTCCATCACATATTCTAGATTTCTAGGTGAGGCCTTTATGGTTCGAAACATCACTAGTATGGTCCCCCCATATGACAAGGTGCTGTTTATTTTCATATTATTAAATAGTCAAACCATATTGCATCATTTAAGCCTAACAATGCAACAGTTAACTATAATCCTTTTGAATAATTGATTCCTTGTGCAGATAAAGTACTCGGTAGTGGGGGCAGCTATTGAATATGCAGTATTGCATCTGAAGGTGATACAGTGTTAAACAACCCTTTCTAGCTATAATCCTACATGTTGGGACATCTATCCCATACTTAATTTTTGCTCTATCAGTCTAAAGAATTTATGTTTATGGGTAAAATTGTGGTCTTCAGGTGGAGTACATTTTAGTAATCGGACACAGCTGCTGTGGGGGGAGTAAAGGGCTCATGTCTATCCCGGACGATGGGACTACATCTTCGTAAGCAACTTTATTTCATTAGTAACGAGACGGTATTTTCATCATTTTCTTGTAACTTTATGTCATTAGTACAAGTCACTGAATCGAGTACCATATTGTATATGACCAGCGACTTCATTGAGGATTGGGTAAAAATATGTTCCACTGCTAAAAGCAAGGTGCAAGCAGAATTTAAGGATTTGAATTTTGCAGAACAATGCACCAAGTGTGAGATGGTAAGTTGAAACAAATTTAAAATATTCTTACTGAAGTCAAACTTCATTTTTACTGAATAAAGTGAAAAATGCAGGAGGCTGTGAATGTATCTTTGGGGAACCTATTAAGTTACCCTTTTGTTAAAGCAGCAGTTATGAACAAAACACTTTCCCTAAAAGGAGGATATTACAACTTTGTTAAGTGCAGTTTTGACACCTGGTCTCTTGATTATGGTGTTTCACCCTCTCTCGCTGTCAAATAGTATATACATGCATGCTTTACAGGTTTTCATGTGAAAGATAAGGGGACCCGAATCCATGACCTCTGATATATTAGAGATTAAGGGGAGGACTAGGACACCGTTCAAGCTGCATGTTTTATAGTCTAAATAACTTTTAGTAGGATAAAGATAAGAATACTTTACTTGTCTTCTCATTCAGTTATTTTCATATAAATTATAATGTAATAAGCTCTCAAATGTAGGGCAAATAAATGCTGGATAACTGGAGCAATTGTATGCTCCCCACAAAATTGTAAAGGTTCTCTTTTACATATACTAAATTTCACAGTTGATCTAGGACCGCATGATTAGTGATATGTAGATTCTTCTAGGGTCATGATGCTTTATACTCGCGACATTAGATTTTGTTGTTAAGTGGCTTTGATGAGGAATATGAGGATACCGTTTAGAACCCATTTGTTTTGCCAAGTTTCCTCTATTTTTATCACAGTTTTAACTCTATCAATCATGCAATTTAAATCCAATTCAAAGTATGAAGGAAGATGGTATACATAAGCTAAAACATGAACAAACAAGTCATTGAAACTGCCCTAAAATGTCAATTATTAAACACACTCGGCACATGTTTGCTTACACTTATTTGGCTAGCTTTTCCAAAATATACTCTTCAGAAACAGGATATACAACAACCTTTCCAGTAGCTCTATTAGTTTCAAGGTATGAGAAAGCTTCTTTCACTCTGTCAAATGGAAACGGACTGTTTGGGTCAATTACTGCCTTCACCTTCCCACTCTCTAAATACGAGTTCAGCTTTATCAACGTGGAACCGGTTGAGGTCACAACAAACCGGAAACCTGGTGGTGTCACTACACCAGTTAGGACGACTACACTTCCACCTTCCTTCACCACCTTTGCTGCTTTCTCCGCTTGCCCTGCAACCAATAAGATAATGATCATCTCACTTTCAACTGTCAAATCTTTTTTGACCCAATAAGCACACTCACATTATCAATGTGTGTGTGATTATCAATTGTAGCATAATTACAACAACGACTTACCAATGGCCTCATATACAACATCATATTTGTCTGGCTGTTCTTCAAAGTTCTCTTTTGTGTAATCAATGGCTACATCAGCGCCTAAACTTTTGAGCAACTCCAGTTTTGGCGTACTAGATGTGGCTGCTACTTTTGAAGCACCAAATACTTGTTTTGAAAGCTGCATAGAAAAGTCTTGTTAATGAATAAACATAGATCACTCATACGTCAAAGCACACTACAACAGTTGCCATTTTCCCCAGCGACAAAACCGGGGTATCCCGGGCGACTTGTCGCTGGGGATGCGTTTCCCGGGCGACATGTCGCCCGGGATAAGTTGAGCGGAAAAGCTCGAAGGGGATACGTTCCCGAGCGACTTACCCGGGCGACAACGCCGGGCCCACGTGGTTTCAGTCAAGCAATTAAGTGCCACCGTGGAGGGTTTTCCCTGGCGACATGTCGCCCGGGATAATCGGTTTATAAAATCACTAATTAAAATTGATGTTAGATTAATTAATTATTTAGGACGAATCCCGGGCGACATGTCGCCCGGGAATGTTTTTTAAATAAATTTAATTTTCAAATATAATAGGAATTTTGTCGGTTGTAGTAAGTTTCCCGGGCGACATGTCGCCCGGGATAACCCTACACTATTTTTGGGTATTATTTTCCCGGGCGACATGTCCACCGGGAAGAGGCTGCAATAAAAAAAATTTACCTTTCCCGGGCGACATGTCGCCCGGGATAAGTTTGCATTTTTTTTGGGACTGTGCAGGCTATATCCACTTTTTTTTCGGAATTTTTTCGGAAAAAATCTACCAATACACAAACCTGTGTAAATCAACATATAATCTACCAAAATACATTACAACTTGTATCCAAAACACAATACGATCAACGCATTTGATATAATAACGCTAAATACGTCCAAAATCCGAATAAACAAAATAGCCTAACAAACGGGTGACGAAGTCACAAAACTTGCATTATCCGCAAGATACAAGTCAATATTCACCAAGATAACAAGTTCTAAATGTACGGGGAAACAAATATTCACATAAGGGTCGCCAAGATAACAAGTTCCAAAACACACATACTTAAGACACAAAATAGCATATATATACTTACCCAACATCTCCTAACTATCGTCCTCATCCTCTCCGTCCTCGCCGTCGTCCTCGGAGCTATTAGAGCGGGATCCACTTTTTGGGGAATATGAGTCGAAGCAATAACAAGAATATTTCTAGTTTCATAATCCCTGGAGAGAAGGTTCACTAATAGACCTAGGGAGAAGTAATTTGACTCATTCACATCCAGATCGTTAATGTTTTCTTAAAAGGTTTAGTCCCGTGTATGTTTTTACTGGTTATGCTGATGGGATTGTTGTGTTTTGTATGGTAGTTTTATAAGGTGAACAAGCTCCAAGGGTTGAACATAGATCAAATACACACAGGAATTAACGGCATATATAGAGCTCAAAAGATGCCTTTGAAAACCTGTTTGTCGCTTTAGATAGAGGTGGATACTGCATCTACTTGCGCATGTATCAATTTCGCTTCTGCAATATCTGAAACAGGTCAAATGGGAAAAAAACACCAAAACTTTTTGTTTAATGATTTGTTATAATTGTAGAAAATTCTGCTCTTTGTAAGTTACCACATAGTTCTTTTACGAAGTTCATAGAAAATGGACAGTATGTCTTCACGGGTCAACCCAACCTGGACTGACCCAAACTTAAAATTACCCATTTTGAGCAGTACTCGTAACCTGGACTGACCCATATATGAACATTTATATATGAGCTCGGGTCTTTAGTAAAGTCAATCTACTTGATTTTTACTTTAATAAGTTTGGTACACGAACTTAATTGTTCGTTAATTTTTTACTTTAACAAGGTCTTTAATCCAAGCAGCACAACTTTATTAATGAACACTAACCAAAATCACAACAATACCAATAAAATATAAACCTTATAAACCCTAACATGTTAGATTATGTAGGAACAATCTTTGTGTTATTACGAAACACTTGACCCCAACAATTTGAAGTTATGTGTTTGATTTTGAACGGACAACCGTAATCTCTAAGTTTCCACTCACAAAAACTCTTTGAACTTCCGTGTAGCAAACCATTACTTCTTCTATAGACAAAAAACATTTCTCTAAGAGTTTTTGTGAGTGGAAACTCAGAGATTACGGTTGTCTGTTCATGTTCTTTGGCAATCAAACACGTAACTTCAAATTGTTGGGGTCGAGTGTTTCGTAACAATACATAGAGTGTTCCTACATAATCTAACATGTTAGGGTTTATAAGGTTAATATTTTCTTGGTGGTGTTGTGATTTTGGTTATTGTTCGTTAATAAAGTTGTGTTGCTTAGACTTGTTTGCTGTGTTTGTGCATGTTTAGCATTTTGTATGTTTTTATTATTTAGAGTTCATCTTTAATTTAAAGATGATATGACGATGATATAGTACCTAGCACTCAAAGACTTGATGTTTAATCATGTTGTCACGCCACATCTCAAGCCTATCTATAACATTGGTTATTACAAATGGCAACTCATAATAAAAAGAACAAATAGCATAAGGTTAAAAGTAAATGGCTTAACTTAACTCGTTTATGTAATAAAAAGTAGTGTCTAAATGCTTTTGAATAAAGACTGAAAATGTAAGATGACACGTAAATGATGATCATCAGTCTTAGAAGTGGCTAGCTCGACAACTCAAATGAAATTGATGATAACTATTTATCCACTCGATATCGAATAGTGCATCAGTTGTTACGGATAAATAACACCTCTAGATTCTCGCAAGTGATATAACCACTAACAAATCGCCCGATGGTAAAGGTTCTTGTTTTTGTAACATGAGGTTAAATGTTCAAATCTCGCTAGGTGTGTTCATTTAAGGCTAGTAGTCATGGAAAGGTAAGAAACGATCCATACTCCAGAATTAACTTGGTGAAGCCAACTAGTTATTGTGACTTTAGTTTTAGCGCGCACATCCTAACACCCAGTTATTGGATCAACATTATGCCATTTGCTCATGTTGAAACTGGGAATGTAACAAACTAAGTAGAGTTTTTCGGCTGTTCTTCATACCATATAGTTCCACGCGTCCCATATTTTAACTCAGCAAGAATTAGAAATATGATGTAATTAGCTAACGTGCATTTTATCTTTTAAGATGGCACTATGTTTCGTGCTGCAGATTTGCTAAAGCTTATGTAGGCATTTTATCTTCATGAAATTACTATTACTATTGTTGTTATCTCAAGAACATTCCCTTGATATGTAGTATTTGTTTTTTGAAAGAATCACAAATGGTACCAATACTTATCTACTAGCAATACACGAAATACTACTTCACCATTGTTGTATATCTTCTGCGTGTGTATTAAAAGCCTTGAATAGCAGATTGAGCAAGCTTGACTGTTGACCTAGCTAATGAATCTAGTGGGTCGACACATTTTTTCAACAAAGGATCATCATATGGCAAAATATCCCGCACATCATCCGAGGCAAGAATGATGGTGTTCACAGCCCTCAGAAGAAGCACCACCTGTATTGCAATTCTCAAAAGGTTTTGCGCTCCTTCTATGTCTTTTCGGCTTTTGGCTTCAGTTGATGGGATTATCGTGTGTTCCATGGTAGCTTTATCGGGCAGAATAACCTCAAAACCCTGCAGTATACCTTTTCGTCACTTGTAGCTAAGGAGGTAACTTTATAACCTATATAGTTTTGAATGGGTTAATTTTGTTGTGTTTATCCCAATCGGGCTGAAACTCGCCCAAAGTCTATTTCTAATGCATTACAACCTTCTAACTATTTTTATTTAATGATGTATTTGTAAAAATATTGTTTTTTTACTCATAATTAACATATATAAAAACATTAAATATGGGCGATTAGTGTTCATAGATTAAGCAAACCTGACCTATACTTAATGACACATTTCAAACTGAGCCCAAATTTACCCATTACCTAACCTGCCTATCTTGCTACATTCCCAGTTTCAAGTGCTCATTTAGTTACCTCCTTCTGAAGTTTGTCTTGATAAAGTCCCGCATTTAGGATTGCATTGGTGGAAAGAACTCCAATTCGCACAGGACTTCCAGCTTCAATTGGCTTTAACTTGGCTTCCAAGCTCTTTTGCAACACAGTC
The DNA here is from genome assembly GCA_026074375.1 of Tanacetum coccineum. Lineage (NCBI taxonomy): Eukaryota > Viridiplantae > Streptophyta > Magnoliopsida > Asterales > Asteraceae > Tanacetum > Tanacetum coccineum. Next base: position 43,396 of record BQNB010030853.1, read on the forward strand.
ACCCATATTTAGTACAGGAACTGAACACCCTTTTGAAACTTCATCATACCATAAATGTGATATGTGACAAGGGATCACTATACAACAAGCCCCGGATCTCTCGAGAAACGCCCTTTTATGTCTCAAAATTTCCACTATTTGGGCGTCATTACTCAGTTGGCAAGAATTGCTTAAAACTGGATCTGAACAAAGAACATAGGGTAGTCCATTTCTGTTATCTTTACCCTCATTGCTCCATTTTACGAGCTTATTAACAAAATCCACTGTCACGTCAGCTGACAAGCCTCCGATTATTCCCACCCCAGCATTTGGCTGACGCAACAAGGAGCTTTTAGTAGGATCACTACTACTTACCGAAGTTGAATTTAAGCCAAGACTTTTTGTAGATGTAGATTTGTTGTTTCTTTCTGCAACCGGGGTTACTACTATAACTCGATTCATCCTTGTTTTCGGTTGAATCTTTTGCTTACACAATCTGTACAACAAATTTGACTGGTAACTCGCGTGGAGAGACATTTTTACATTCTTTTGCCAATGTGTGAGCTCAAAACTTCACTTCGAAACAATCTGTCTGTCAGTAAGAAAACCAACCCCAACTTCAGTTTTTTTCTGAAATCTTGAACTTACTGTATGAAATCTTGCAGAAAAGCCAAATCTCACAGCAAGATTTTTTGTGTATTTTTTTGGATGGTTTTGATGACATTCTGCAATTATTCACCAACCATTTAGAAAATAATGTCATGTTAAGATGTGAAACGCATCTTTGTGACCTTTCCAACTTGTAAAGTGTTGTGCATCACTAACAAGAGTAAGACAGTGACTAAAAAACAAAGGAAAAAGAACTTTAATTTTGGTTCCTTGTTTTCATCTTCCAAATTGGTGTATGGATGTGGTAGGTGCAATGTCTACTAGTCCTTGTCTTAAAAAGATGAAATTTTTATCGTTCGTTCATTGATGCTAATCAGATTTGGTTTTCGGGCCAAAATGGTTGCATCAAGCTCTGGTCCTACATTCTATAGATGTATCATATAGACATTAGACATCTGCATGTTGTGCATTATGAGCCGCAATGTCATGTCATTGGACACGCACAAAACTTGTCAAGAATGGACCGCAATGTCGTGTCATGTGATTACCGTGTAATTCATTTTGCACCATCATTATCGATTGGTATACATTAAATACCCATAGAATAAATCAATAGAACCGTACATGAAAGGTAAACCAACTGCAAGACCCCAACAAAAATTTGCAGAAAAATTTGGAAGCTTCTGCTGTTATGGTCTTTCACCTCTCCTAAGAACCAAACCTTAAGATATACAAACGAATAAAACAAATTGTAATATATCTAGTACATGTCTATGCATTAATCATTATCAGATCTTTCAATTATTGCACTGTGTGTTTCTAGTTTGCATGTACTTTCATATTGTTGCACCCTTTTGAATTTTGATCCATAATTCAAATATGTAGGACAATCTTCCTTCTGATGTGTTAGCCAATGTGTTTTCTTACCTTACTCCATGCTCCTTGGCACGTGCCATGGCGGCCTGCCGTCACTGGCATGACTGTGGAAGAGAGACGAGGCAAATCTGCCGCCATATCTCCAGCCATGGTTCATTGCCTTGCCCACTCGTAGCACCAGCAGGCAATTGTGTTTTTTTCATGACCCAGTACAGAGAAGTTGGCACTTGCTCAATTTGAAACATGTTCCTAGTATGACTAGACCTGTGTCGACTATTGGAGGACAAGGTTTGATATTGGTTAAGTCCACCGGAGGTGTACCTATTCGGTTGTCAGTTTGTAATCTGTTTACTGGTCAATTTGGTCACCTTCCACATCTGAAAAATCAAGGACTAATCTAGCTGTGGGCGTCAGGGATGATTTTACCAACCATTTCAAGTTGTACGTGGCTGGTGGGATGTCCGAGGCTGCAAATGGCGGCGCCACCTCATACGAGCCGAAATTAGAAGTGTTCAATTCTAAAAGTAATAAGTGGACGGTCATGGGGTCCATGCCAATCGAGTTTGCCGTGAGGCTTACTGTATGGACCCCAAACGAGAGTGTCTATGCAAACGGGGTTGTTTTATTGCTTTGATTTGCTAGATTTTCTCTAGGGTCACGGTTCCAAGCTCTGAGTGCAGCCTCAAAAAGCGTAACTCAGAGCATTTGAACTAGGGAAGTGACCCGCATAGAAAATGCATATTGTTATAGTTGATAGCCAGCTATTTTAGTAATCTGAAAGCGTGGTGTTTTGCTCCCCGAGGGGGAGCGAAAGAACATAAAAGGAGGAGCCCTGCTCGGGGAGTAGCGCCCGTATGGCTAGATTTTCTCTGGGGTCCCGGTTCCAAGCTCTGAGTGAAGCCCCAAAAAGGCGTAACCTCAGAGCATTTGAACCATGGGAAGGGACCCGCATAGAAAATGCTTAATTTGAATAAGTAAACAGTAGCAACAAGCTAGTTATCCTACGGTTTCTTGCTTTAGTCTTACTGGATTTCTTGTTGTTTGCATAATGGGCTATGAAATGGACAGGCACAAGTGGAAGGTAACCGTAAGCCAATGGGTACACACTCGAATTCGCTACCCTAGTCCCATGTGATGGAAAGGTGGCAGTTGTTGGCGGGACACATGACGGGAATGTGTTGGTTTAGGAACTAGGAGATGGTGACGAATGGATTTTGATAGAGAGAATGCCACTTGAATTGGCGAAAAGATTTGCTAGTAGTAGTACCAAGTGTGCTGGAATAGAAGGGGGAGTGTTTTTATACAAGGATATTGCTTGAGCAATGGTGGTGTGGAGAAGAGTCAAAAATCACAAGAATAAATGGGAACGGTGTTCTATTGACGGTTGTAATAGTGTAAGCGGAAGAAAACTTCAAAATTACCAGATTAAAGGACTCTTTCTTCACCCGAATCTTGCTGCTTCTCCATTCGTTTAAACTCAGCCTCTTGTTATAATCTTCATATTGTACTCTCACAATAAAATGTACAAAACTACATATAATAATAGTTATGACTTTTGAACAATAGGTTATATCCTAAACTTAACAGGATAGCATATATTCCACTGTCATACTTGATATAATTTCTCATAATTCGACAAACATGGAGGTAGTTTTCATCAGGAGGTCATGGCATTACATGATATAAGATACAAGAATTTCAACCCTATATAATAGTCAAAACTGAAAGCAAACAAAAGGCCATGTATAATCGGCTAGAATTCAAGAACATCACTGACTTCTACACTACCATGTGAATTCAATAGTCACTAACAACAGAAACCCAAAGTTGACACAGGGTTGTGATTACAATAGAATGGATGGAAATTGAAGTTTACACTACGATTTCAGATGACAACCTTATAGGTGCCTTCTAGCAAGGGCTCGGACCTTTGTATCAAAATGTGAAGATGTAACACGAGATCCTGGCAGGTAGAGAGGATTTAGAAGAATCTGTAAAAAGTTGAAAGTAAGATTAAAACACTTGGTAAGGCGAAACAAATTAAAACAATGGTTTGCCAACTAGGAACAGATATGCGCTTTAGGAGAGCACTCACAATCACAAAAACAGTCAATAAAGTCATAAAAACTTGCCTTTATGTAGAGCTCGTGGACCTCCTGGAAAAAGCTCTTGATTCCATCATCATTGCGAGAGTCATGAAGCAGCATCAATCGCGTATGTACAGCTTGAGTTAAGGAAAATAAATGAAAAGATGCCAATACAAATTCACTGATTATACCAAGCTGAAAACTCATTCAAAATGTAAGTAGTGTGTTGTTCATGTTATGCAATGTCGGGCTAACTTAAAAAAAGAATTACTAAAAGGATATGACCAGCTGTGACGTACACTGACACCACCAAATCGTTAAACCTGTCGATCGCTTTCAAAAACCTGGAACCAGAAAAGTTAAACCATAAGTACACAACCACGGAAGATGAGACAAATAAAAAGAAACTTTCCCTGGATTCTGAGTGTCAGTGAGAGTGATTACGAGTCTTACATAGCACTAGTTGTCCATGCAAGATCCTGAACAATATCCAAAGCCGCATGTAGGATAAATTGATGCTGATGTGCAGCTTCTTCTTTCTAAAATGTCATTGCAAGGTAAAAGTGTGTAAGCAATATGGGTGCTTTAGAAACTCGTTATGCGAAAAAATAGGAAAACATGAAGATGATAAGTTGTTGGGTTATGTGCATAAAGCTATCTGATATACTATCGATCCATTAGAACAAGCATAAACTTGAAACGGTGAGCAATTACACAGAGTAATCACGTCTAACTACTCTTGATAAAAGATAAGACAATAGTGATTACTTTAATTAATAGCATGTTATGAAAGATAAAATGAAATCAAAATAACAATGGAGCAACGAACCACTCATAAGCATTATACTAACATACAATATGAGGCCAATGACAGTTGGATGTGGAGAGTTCTTTTGGGGTTGAGAGGGAATCTTAGAAAGTATATTGTGCACAAAATTGGGGATGGCAAAAGGAGCATTTATTCTGCTAGGCTTCCTGATAATGCTTCAGTTGCTGATTTGATAACTAATGGGAGTTGGAACTGGCCTCAAGAATGGTTAGTCCCCAGTATAATGAGCAGGCTAATGACAAGACTGTATGGAGAAGTCATAGTGGGGTAGAGAAGCCTTTTCCAGTTCAACAAGTGCGGAAAGATGTTGGAAATGCTAGTGCTTCTAGTGTGAACCGGTATAAGCTGATTTGGTATGCACAATGTCATCCTAGCCATACTTTTGGAATGTTGCTTGCTGTTCAGGAAAGACTTCTCACCCAGGATAGAATACAAGCTTGGACCACCAATCCTGATCTAAAATGCCCCTTATGCAAACAATTCACAGCCATCTTTTTTTTCCAGTGTAACTAGGTGGAAGCTCTTAATATGGCTGCTCACCTTTTATATAGATTACCTTCTACCGCCATTAATAATGAAATACCATTCACCAAACTCTATAACCAAACCCCCACATATGAAGATTTACGTGTCTTTGGATGTCTTTGCTATCCTAATTGTGAGGCTTCACATAAACTAGAACCAATTACATCACTTGCATCTTTCTTGGTTTACCCCGCCAATCCAATCGTGGTTTATCGATAATTGTCTCGACTTTGCCTCCAATAAATTATTATTTAGAGACATGTGCGGTTTGATGAAGACGTTTTTCCGTTTGAAATGTTACGCCTTCCTAATACACCAAACATATGATTTCAATTTTATAACCACATATAACAAACTTTACAAACCATGTTACACATCCGCACCATTTGTCCAACACATGAATGAACCAAAACAACCCCAAAATTAAGCCCCAGCATATACCTCAACACAACCCACCACAACTCCGATATCCATCCCCTCTTATAGCTCAACACCAAATCCAAACAAACCCGATACCCTCCATTCATAGCTCAAACCAATCCCAACTTCGGCTCCAACACAATCACATTGCCCAATACGTTAGGATAGCATACTCCATTCCCATAATTATTCATCACAAACCATGTCTACCATCCACTGGTCACCTCGCGCTAAAATCTGGCATTTTCAAACGCTGAACGTTTATATGAAATTGTCATGTTCACCATAACTTCACGTTTCTTCACCTCATGTTCATGCTCTTCGTGATCACTACTTGGTAAGAAGCTATGTTGATGATATTTGCTTTTAATAGTAACGGAAACATGGGCTTCTTGTACCTGTCAAAATAACGTAATGTGGTTCGTTCTATTGGCTTTTCAAACATAAAGTTAAAGCCAAGGTACTAGGCTCGTCGTGTTGCAAACGGATTGCAGTCAACAGCCGGGTATTTGAGTGATTGAGGACATTTAGTCCGGTGGTTAAAAACAGCTACCATTGTACTTTTTTGAGTCTTGCAGTTTCTCGTGACTTGCCTATTCACAGCTTGACATAAAAAAAACTTTTACTTCATGGTAACTTATCTGTAGACGGTTTATATGCATCAACCTCCTGGGTTTTTGATCATAAACAACCTAATTATGTTTGTACATCTACAGCAGGTCGTTTGTAAGGCTTAAGCAAGCTCCAGTGCTTGGTTTTCAGCGCTTTGCTAGTTTGCTTACACGAGTTGGTTTTCAGCATAGTAAAAATGACTCCTCTATATTTGTCTTTCATCGAGGGTCTAACATTGCTTATTTGCTGCTTTATGTAGATGATATTACTCTTACAGCATCGTCTTCAGCATTTTTATAAGGAATCATTACTTCCCTCCACAGCCCCCCCCCTCCCACCCTCCTTGAGTTTTGTTATTTCGAGTTAGCTATGGACGGATCTTGGGTGCACTCTATTATTTTCTTGGTATTTATGATTAGCGGTCGGCATCTGGCTTGTTTTTGTTCATTAAAATTGCAGAGGAACATTCTTTGAGCGAGCTCATTGCAAAATTGTACCCCGTGCAGGACCACCTGTTGATACAGAGGTCCAAGCTTGGTTCGGATGGTGACCCTGTCAGTGACCCAACCTTATATCGCAGCCTTGCTGGTGCTCTTCAGTATCTTACCTTTACGCGCCCAGACTTATCTTATGTTGTCCAACAGGTCTGTCTTTATATGCATGACCCTCGTGATCCGCACTTTACTGCTTTGAAGCGTATTCTTCGCTATGTTCGTGGTACTCTTGATTATGGCCTGCAGCTTGCATGTTGTCTTTTTCACTTTACTCAGCATTATGCGTTATACTGATGCAGATTGACGGGGTGGGTGCCTCCGGCTTACTCGTCGGTCGCAACTCATTCCGGGTTTGTTGTGTGTTTCTTGGCGACAATCTTTATCATAGGTCTTGCGAAAGATGTCAGGTTACTGTTCTCGGTTCTAGTGATGAGCGAATATCGAAATGGTGTTGCTAATGGTTGTCTGATGAGACTGCTGGATCCGTAATTTGCTATGTGAGCTTCATTTAACTCCTATATTTATTGCTACCTTAGTTTATTGTGACAATGTTATGTAGCTTGCTATATGTCTGCAAATCAGTTCAAACATCAACGCACGAAACAATTGAGATCGCATTCATTTTGTTCGTGACTTTGTTGCTTGGACAAGTCTCGAGTTCTTCATGTCCATTCAGATTCCAGTATGAGATTTTTTTTTTACGAGGCCCATACCGACTGCTTTTTATTCATGAGTTGTTTCGCTCCAGCCCTGAACGTTTCCGAAGATCTCCCGCTCACACTGAGGTGGGGTATTAACCATTATAATCAAGTCAACATTTCAAAGTCAAACGGTCAAACATTCAAAGTCAACGGTCAACATTCAATATTCAAGTCAAGTCAACATTCAAAGTATATTTATTAGTCATTAATTTGTATTGGGCCTAAGCCCATAGTAATGATTCTAAAATGATCTTTTGTATCTTATATATAGGATAGTTGTTATCAATTGTAAGCAAGCAAAATCAATTAGCCTTTCAATGAAGTTTTACTAATTATAATATTCAGATGACAATAGAATTTCAGATGACACTAGGACAACAGGGTTGTGATTACATTAGAATGGATGGAAATTGAAGTTTACACTAGGATTTCAGATGTGAAGATGTAACACGAGATCCTGGCAGGTAGAGAGGATTTAGAAGGATCTGTAAAAAGTTGAAAGTAAGATTAAAACATTTGGTAAGGCGAAACAAATTAAAACATTGGTTTGCCAAATAGGAACAAATATGCGCAAAAACTTGCCTTTATGTAGAGCTCGTGGACCTCCTGGAAAAAGCTCTTGATTCAATCATCATTACGAGTGTCATGAAGCAGCATAAATCGCGTATGTACAGCTTGAGTTAAGGAAAATAAATGAAAAGATGCCAATACAGATTTACTGATTATACCAACTATGAAAATTTTGTAGACAAATGCATTGAACAAGCTGAAACTCCATTCCAATTTTGTAAGAGGTGTTGTTCGTGTAACGCAATGTTTGGGAATAACTAAACAAAAAAATTACCTATAAGAAAGATATGACATCTGTAACGTATATGACACCACAAATCGTTGAACTGCTCGATGCCTTTCAAAATCCTAGACCAATAAAATTTTCAAACCATATGTACATAACACGGGAGATGAGATAAATAAAAATAAATTTCCTGTATTTGTGTGTGTCGGTGAGAGTGATTATGAGTCTTACACCAGCACTGTTGTCCATGCAAGATCTGAACAATATCCATAAGCTGGATGTAGGATAAAAATGATGCTGATGTTGCAGCTGCTTCTTTCTAGAATGTCATTGTATTCTATTGAAATATGGACCGTGTTGAAAAGGAAGATTGGGAGTAGTAGTTTGCCTAATGATTGGAAAGGAATTATTGATGCATTGGTAAAGCTAAACAATAACAATGCTATAAGGAGCATCTTGAGGAGGATAGTAGTAGCTGCAGCTGTTTACTATATCTTGAGACTGCTACTGGATTGATTATTGAATATGTTAAACTGAAACTTATGAGTTTACAGGTGAAACAGTCTGTTCAAGTGAGGAAAGTTGCAAGGGAATTGGAAATTGTTGTGGATGGTATCTGCAGATGACGACTTTGGTGTTGCACATCTGGAACTGAAGTTTTTAACTGATTTCTGCAAAGATACTGGTTTACAATCAAAATGCCGCTGCTACTAGATATGCTACCATTAAACTTATCGGTGTATTACAGAAATTTGTTGGTCCTGATATCAAAGCATTCCTGTCACATGTCAAGCCTGCCCTTCTTAGTGCAGTAGAGGCACTGTAGTCGTGGGTTGGATAGTTTTCCAGCTGAGGATATTAGTGGAAAGATAAAACTAGACCTCTTAAAGGGAGTAGGGAGTTCTGATTGGAAGATCCGTATAGAATCTATCGAGACAGTTAATAAAATCGTGGAAGAAGCTAACATGTGTATTCAGCGTGGAATTGTTTAGGAGTCTTAGAGATTGGTTATAACTTATATGAAAGCAACAAATATTTAGTCATGGCCACTCTGATCTCTAGAAGCTAGTATCGTGAAATGCATTAGTGACAACAAAAAGCATATAAGAGAATGTATGTTGGCGACTTTTGATTATTGGGTTGCTGCTACTAATCTTGATAAGATGATACCCAATACTATTACTGATGCTAAATTCAGTGCGGAAGGACCTATTTGACTGGTTGTCCAAACAAAAGAGTAACTAACTAAGGGGGTGTTTGTTTCGGCTTATGAAACGTAAGCCCGTTTGGGCTTATATTTCATAAGCCCCAATTTTCTGGCTTATTTTGCGATTGTTATATAAGCCGAAATCAAAATTGATTTGGGCCCTAATTTTTCGGCTTATATAAGTTTATCACAAGTCTCAAACTAAGCCGAAAAATTAGGGATTATTATGAAATATAAGCCCAAATGAGCTTATGCTTCATAAGCCGAAACAAACACCCCCTAACTAACAAGGTGAGAAGTGTTTTATAATAATAATAATACCTTAGGAGCAGTCCCAACTTCGGCCTCGTATATAGGAATGTCATTTTTGCTAATGATCATAAAACATGCCGTGCTTGCCATTTTTATTATATGCAAATCTGTCCATAACAACCAAATGTTATTTGCAATCAAATACAAAACATTCAACCTAATTTTATCATAATCACATACAAAATGTTTTACAACACAATCAAATGTTTTATCATAATTTTAACCTCCTAAATTACATTTTATAAAAACAGATCATAGGAAGGAAAACTTACACCGGAATCTGATCGGAGATTATAGACCAGATGACATCAGATCAATCGAGTATAGGTGTATTACTTTCACTTACTTACGTTATTGCCACCCCCACTTTTCTTACCTTTGACATTTCAACAAAAACATATCGTGTAAATTAACACAAAGGCCCCAGTTCGATTAGTTCGGTTAATATATTTATTTTCAACCCGAAAACCGAACCGAATAAGATCGGTTCGGTTCGACCCGGTTTTGGTCAGTTTTCCGGGTAGGGTCGGTTTCGGTTAAATATGTTCAACCCTAATTTTAACACTCACACATAAAACACCGTTCCCTCGTAGGGCCCACTCACCACCATTTTATTCTTTTCTATTTATTGAAACAAATTAAATTTCATTCATTCAAATAAAAATACAAATTACATAAAAATACATTAAAAGTATTACATTTAACTTTGATTAACTTCACAAATTTTTTTAATTTGTTACTGATTATACAAACTTTCTAAAGTTAAAGGCAAAAACTAAAAATAAACATTTTCAAATGTTGAAAATGGAAGAAAAAAAACATTAAAAGAATAAGAATAAGAAAGGAGATAGACTTATTAGTAGGGGTGTTAGTCGGGTTGACCTGGTCGAGTTCGAGTCAGATCAATTCGGGCTGAGGGTAAAAAACATACTCGAAGTTGACCCTATTTAAAACTCGAATTAGTCGGGTTTGTGTAAATTTGGGTCGGGTCAATTCGGGTTCGGGTCAACTCGAATAAAACTGAAATGATAATGTTTTTTGCTTACTTCAATATGTTTACAATGAAAAAGTGTTAGTCGAGTCGGGTTGGTCAGGTTAGAGTCAATTCGGGTCGAGGCAAAAAAAAATACCCGAACACGACCCTATTTAAAACTCGGGTTAGTCGGGCTGACCCGCATTGACCCGAATTAAATTATTGACCCGAGTGACCCGACCCGAATAGGATTATTCGGGTTCGGGTCGACTTTTTTTACCCCCCCTACTTATTAGTTTAAACGCAAGTAATATCTTCTAAGTTTTTATATATATATTTTATATTTTCTAAGATTTAAAAAAAAATTAATAATGTTTTTATTATAAATAATACTATAAAAGTGTAATTCATCATTATTTATGTATAATACAATAGTATATAACTTAATAATGCTTGTTTGTAATTGATTATTAATAGGTTATTGATTCTTCAAGTTATAGCTAAAGTTGTAAAAATAATAATATATGTGAAATGATGTGGTTTTGGTTGAGAATCGCTTCCAATTAAGACACTCTGGTTAAAAATAAAAATACTTTAGGGCCTCAAATTTTTAAGTATTGTGGTTGATTAATTTACTTTTAGGTTAAAGGTCATGTTTATGTGATCTAAAATGAAAAACAGTTTGAT
>BQNB010030854.1:0-48841 GCA_026074375.1 Tanacetum coccineum
CTTTTGGGCTTATATTAGATGAAAAGAGAAGGAATAGTTAGAAAACTTTTACAAAGAAACTTTTATTGCTTAACTGTTCTTCTTCATATAATTGCTTACACCACCATCTATTTATACTACTCCATGAAATGTTCTAGATACGAGATATTTTCATGGATATTCTAGATAATTCTCGATACATCATCATCCTAATCTACATATCTAATTCTAGATAATTTCTACTAGATAAGTTTATCTAGATATTTCATACAACATTCTAGATATTTCATAAGGATATTATCTATGAGGATTCTATGGAATTCTAGAAACTTCTTCGGTTTGGCTTGGGCTTTATGGATAATTCAATCTTTATCGGACCAAATCAAGTTTACGATCCAACACCCCCTTTAAACTTGATTTTCCGACTTCAAGCATCATCCTTAGTCTTGAGAAATTTTGCTCGTTGAGCGCTTGCACTACAACAAAAATGAGGTTTGGGGTCGAGAAAAAATTAGGGTCGACATAGTCGACCTTAAATTACACAGAGGGCCCACCATTTTCAACGAAATTGGTAAAGTCAACAAAACAAGTTTGGGTCGACAATGTCGACCCTAAATTTTATATATAACTTTATATATTATTTAATGTATAAAATGTATTTAAATTGTATATATAAATGTGAAACCAATTTTTAAATAAATAAAACAATTTAGGGTCGACAATGTCGACCCTAATTGTTTGTATTGGCGAGTTGTTTAGATTTTATATGGCGGGATTTTTAAATTTGGTGAAAAAATGAGAAATTTTGGAGGCAAGTTTAGGGTCGACATTAATTTGCAATTTTGGGTCGACAATGTCGACCCTAAACTCTTTTATATAAAACATTTAATCCAACAATAAAACTTTTATGATAAATCTCTTTTTATATTAAAAATAATTAAAACTAATATTAAAAATGAATAAAAAATAATTTAATTAATATTAAATAAATTAAAAATCATTTAAACTAATATTAAAAATGAATAATTAAAAATAATTAATATTAGTTTGATTTGATAAATTTACTTCAAAGTTAACTGAATTGAATGTAGTTAAACCACAAAATACACGGAAAGATTCCTAATCGATTAACGTTTATTATTATAACATCAAATTACATTAGAAATCGATAAACACTCAAACTTTAAAGCATCTGAATTACATTTCAAATGCTAAATTGATTTATCTTAATGAAAAACTACTCCAAACCAAGTTTTCCCATGTCATTATAGAGCTCGTGAAGTATTGCTGCTGAATCAAGTGTGTGTTTCTCGGGATGCATTTCCATCTCTAGTGCTCCCTCTAGTATCTTTATCTTTGCCTCTAGTGTCTTTATCTTTTCAGCCAAGAACTTACAATTTGAGCACTCTGCCTTTCCAAGATTCTGTACAGATCTGGAAGATCCGGGAGAATAACTTGGACGTGTTGAAGTTCCCGGAGAATAACTTGGAGGTGTTGACGATCCAGAAGAAGAACTTATATGGAGCCTGAGGTCATCCATCCACATAAAGTAGCCACATCCTCTATCTTCAGTTCCTGGCTGTTACGTAGTAAGGAAATCATAAGAAAAGTCATTTTAACAAGCAAATTATTTTATATTACACAAATAATTATGTTTTGATAGTTCACCTTTGAATAAGGACATGCGTAGTATTGTCTACCATAACTGTAATCTTTGCGTGATGTTCGCAACACCACATCTCCTCTTTCACACGTGCACTTAAAAGTTTGATTGTATCGCTCCATCTGGTGGCAGTTGATCGAGGTGGTGGTGAATGTGGTGGTGGTTGTGAGGATAAGAGTGTGTGTGCTTGGGAGGATAAGACACTATCTGCTTTTATGGTAAAGAAGAGTGCTTGGCGGGAGTATTTGGCGGGAGTTTTTGGCGGGAGTATTTGGCGGGAGTATTTGAACCTCTAATGTCTAACCTTAACTCATACGTTGAACCTCTAATATTGAACCTTAACTCATACGTTGAACCTCTAATGTCTAACCCTAACTGATACGTTGAACCTCTAATATTGAACCCTGACTCATACGTTGAACCTCTAATATTGAACCCTGACTCGTACGTTGAACCTCTAATGTCTAACCTTAACTCATACGTTGAACCTCTAATATTGAACCTTAACTCATACGTTGAACCTCTAATGTCTAACCCTAACTGATACGTTGAACCTCTAATATTGAACCCTGACTCATACGTTGAACCTCTAATATTGAACCCTGACTCGTACGTTGAACCTCTAATGTCTAACCTTAACTCATACGTTGAACCTCTAATATTGAACCTTAACTCATACGTTGAACCTCTAATGTCTAACCCTAACTGATACGTTGAACCTCTAATATTGAACCCTGACTCATACGTTGAACCTCTAATTGTGTAACCCTAACTAATTACGTTGAACTCCTCTAATATTGACCCTAGACTCATACGTTGAACCTCTATATTGAACCCTGACTCTTACGGTGACCTCTAATGTCTAACAGTGACTCATACGTTGAACCTCTAATGTGTAACCCTAACTCATACGTTGAACCTCTAATGTGTAACCCTAACTCATACGTTGAACCTCTAATGTGTAACCCTAACTCATACGTTGAACCTCTAACGTATAACCCTAACATATCGACTCATCCGTTGAACGTCTAACGTATAACCCTAATATATCGACTCGTCCGTTGAACGTCTAATGTACAACCATACCATATCGACTCGTCGTGAACGTTCTAACGTATATAACCCTAACATCTCGACTCGTCCGTTGAACCTCTAACGTATAACCCTAACATCTCGACTCATCCGTTGAACGTCTAACGTATAACCCTAATATATCGACTCGTCCGTTGAACGTCTAACGTATAACCCTAATATACCGGACCGACCCGGCCGAAACGAACCAATTTATATTTTTTATAAAAAGTTATATATTTTATAAAAAATCATTTTATATAATAATTATATACGATCGAGGATCCGGACCGACCGGCCGAAAACGAAACCATTTTATATTTTTATAAATAAAGTTATATATTTGATAAAAAATGTTTTTTTTTATTTATAAAAATTCATGTTATATAATTAATTATTATATTTTTACGAAACGGGGAACGGACCGACCCGGCGAACGAACCTAATTTATATTTATTATAAAAAGTTATATTTTATAAAAAAGTTATTATATATTATATAAAATATATCATATGGATTATAATAATTTTATTACGAAACGAGGAACCAGGACCGACCGGCCGAAACTGAACCTATATTATTTTTTTTATAAAATAGTTATATATTTTATAAAAAAAGTTATTATTATTTTATAGAAAAATCATTTTATATATAATTATATACGAAACGTGAGGAACGGACCCGACCCAGCCCCGAAACGAACCAATTTATATTTTTTATAAAAAGTTATATATTTTATAAAAAAGTTATTATATATTTTATAAAAAATCATTTTATACAATAATTATATACGAAACGAGGAACCAATTTATATTTTTTATAAAAAGTTATATATTTTATAAAAAAGTTATTATATATTTTATAAAAAATCATTTTATACAATAATTATATACGAAACGAGGAACCGGACCGACCCGGCCGAAACGAACCAATTTATATTTTTTATAAAAAGTTATATATTTTATAAAAAAGTTATTATATATTTTATAAAAAATCATTTTATATAATAATTATATACGAAACGAGGAACCGGACCGACCCGGCCGAAACGAACCAATTTATATTTTTTATAAAAAGTTATATATTTTATAAAAAAGTTATTATATATTTTATAAACAACATCATCTTTATATAATAATTATATACGACGTGAAACCGGACCGACCGGCCGAACGACCAATTTATATTTTTTTTAAAAAAAATTATATTTTATAAAAAAGTTATTATATATTTTATTAAAAATCATTTTATATAATAATTATATACGAAACGAGGAACCGGACCGACCCGGCCGAAACGAACCAATTTATATTTTTTATAAAAAGTTATATATATATTATAAAAAAGTTATTATATATTTTATAAAAAATCATTTTATATAATAATTATATACGAAACGAGGAACCGGACCGACCCGGCCGAAACGAACCAATTTATATTTTTTATAAAAAGTTATATATTTTATAAAAAAGTTATTATATATTTTATAAAAAATCATTTTATATAATAATTATTTGTAATATATGAGGTTTTACTTTATTAAGAGTATTGATTATTTTAATATTAAGAGGTTTAGGGTCGACATTGTCGACCCTAAAAATAACACAAATGTCGACCCAAAGTTTGCCTCCAAAATTTTCACCAAAAGTCAAATCACCCGCCTAGAATAAAAACACTTAGGGTCGACAATGTCGACCCTACACTTAAAATGGAAGTCGTCCCAAACATAGAATGACTTAGGGTCGACATTTGTAGACCCTAAAATGTGGACCTAACTCCTCAAAAATATAGATTCACCGGTTCAATCACACCAAAATACTTAGAAAAAGAAAATTAGTTCTTCCTCTTCCACCAACACAGCACCACACACATCTACCAATCCCCCACACAGCCACCCCCACAGCCACCCCCCCCCCCCCCCACTCGCACACGAGCACACGGTACCACCACGTACCGCAGCCACCACCCCTCCTCCTCTTCTATTAGTTTAATTCTTTTTCTTTAATCCTCTAATTAATAATTCTTAAACCCTTGTTTGGTTGGTTTTAAACCCTTAATTGATATAGAGGTTTGTTTGTTTTATTTTGTTAATTTGTTTATTTTTTGATTATTAGTAGGTTAATTTGTTTTATTATTTGATAATGTGTATGTTAGAGCCACCACCACCACCGGCGGCAGCAGCAACCACCAGCGGCAGCAGCAACCACCGGCGGCAGCAGCAACAAAGTCAACAGCGGCGGCGGCAACCAAAGTCAACAGCGGTCAACAGGTTTGTTTCGGCTTAAATGCGGGCTGTTTGTTTCGGCTTATATGATGTTTGTTTCGGCTTAAATGTGAACGAACCGGTGTTGTTTCGGCTTAAATATGATGTTTGTTTCGGCTTATATGCTTAAGGGGTGTTTGTTTCGGCTTAAATGTGAGCTTATGAGCATATTTGATTTCGGCTTATATTTTCATAAGCCCCAATTTTCTGGCTTTTTTGATTTCGGAAAATTGGTGCATATGATATATAAGCCGAAATCATATTAGCTCATAAGCCCACGTATAAGCCGAAACAAACACCCCCTTATATGATTATATGTTGAAAAGTGATTGATATGTGTTTAGGAATTTTTTAGGATTTTAGTGATTAATTTCGGAAAATCCCCGTCCGAAGTTAATCAACCTATAGAAAACCCGTCCGAAATTAATTTATTAGAAATTAATTTCGGAAAGTCCCCTGTTTGGGACTGCTTTTTGAATGTTTGTCTCGTTTAGGATATGAAGGCGTATAATTTGTTTACTATTGAGATGATTTCGCAGTGTTTCTCCTTTAACTCCTACGAATTATGTCTTTAAACTAATATTTTTTTTGGGGGTGTGAGAGCGAAATGCTGCCGAAATTTTTCAAATAGTATATCGGTTATACGCAATTCATATATGAGACGAAACATACCAAAGAGCTGGGTTAGGATTGCCTTCCATAGTTGCACTTAGGTAAAAACAGAAACAGTCATATTTGTTAATGACTTTTGGTATAAAAAATAAAAATTCATTTATTTGTTTGGTTTATTGCAACGCAGTTACTGACAATTGATAAGAGTGGACCTTATATCCAATCGTAATTCCGAAGAATTTTTAGATGGTCTTTTTGCATTCATCAAGCATTGTAAGCCATTGTTGCACCCCATCACACAAAAGATCATTGCCATGTAGTCGATGTTGTATCGTGATGAATAATCGTGTTACCCCTCGAAATACTTGAGGTTAACACATATCTCGTTACGGGTTTGTCCAACATTATACCACTTGAGATATATCACGGTGAACGATTCTTTCGCTACCTCCACAAGAACCGCACTATCCTGAACCCGTTCGACATGGATACGTTTGTTGAATGATTTTTTCTGCAAAATATATGTCCAAATCCACCAACTCAAACATCATCTGGTCCTCAACCTTCCCAAACAACGGGGTCCTAATCAACGAGTTGAAGAGTTACTTTCTAGGTCCACCCAATAAAGTTGTAACGGGTTGTGATTATGAGGTACATTGAATTTACAACAGAGATTTCGCACTTCATTGGACTTTACATAAAATAACTGATGCTGGGTATTAACAAGATTCTAGCTTTCTCCGAAAGGCTGGTACCCCCTAGAAAGGATTACAATTTCCATCGTTCGTACTATATAAACTCAAGAGGACATACAAAAAGATTCGGGTTAGGATACGAATCGATCCTTGCTTGTATAAATGATTGTTTTTTATTTTGGGGATCAGAGGAAAACCTAAGGATGCCTAATTGTCTAGCTGCAAGGAGTAAGATACATCAAAAGAAGACAAAGGCCGAGGAAGTTAGTTGAAAAATATGGTCGTGCGTTACTTTCGTTAAAACACCTGACTTACACGTAGTTCAACTCAAAACACTAGCAAAGTGGATGGACTTGGCATGCTACTGGACAGTCTAGAAAATAGGTAAGATTAATACAATCTCCTGTGTGACGGTAGAGCATGAATATTTTGACTTCGATGGAACCTGAGTTCTCTGTGTCGTAGAAACGGTTCGATTAGGGTTGGGCTCTTTGTTTGATGGTTTTAATCCATTTGGCAACCTGAGTCAAACTTACAACATGTGGCCGGGTCATATTGACAATCATAATAACACACTCACCGTGATGTGTATGAAAGAATTCCTTAATGTTGACGATGTTAATTCCCGGCCATAACATCACCTGCAAAGGCATGATGTTTTAACTTGAGCCTGTGATTTAAATGAACTTCTAGAATTATGGAAGGAGTTTGACGAAAGACGCTGCTAAGGGTACACATTTCTAATGAAAGCTCGGCGCTCTTATGGACATCAATGATTTCCCAGCTCGAAGTAGTTTGTCTTTTGGGTGGTGGGCAGGCTACTACGGCATGCCCCCAATTGTATCGTGGACACTCCTATCGATGGCTGTCAAGAACAAAATCGCTTATGATGGTCTAGATAGATTTTTAAGGGACACATCATCCACAAAGGAATAAATTTAAGGGAATACTATGGTTCAAAAGATAACCGAACCTGAACCTAGGAAAGTTTTCCGTATTGGAGATCCAGTTACAAATTAGTAAAGTCTTAAACGTCGTCCGGGGACATCACAAATATGCTAAAAAGACCCTAAACCTAATCGAGAAATTTCGCAATTGATTTGGAGTAAAGCGTTCTATCTTTTGGGATCTTGAGTATTGGCCTTTCTAAAACTAAAACACATCTCGCTGTCATGCACATCGAAAAAGAACGCGCTTGAGGCTTTTCTGAATACCTTGTCTACAGAACGACAAAACCAAAGACACGGTAAAAGGCAAGGCATGATTGCGAAAACTTTGAAAGTCGAAAGGAGTTGTGGTTAGTAAAAACCAAACGGGAAGTTGGAGAAGCCTCATCCAAAATACTCTTTCACCCACAGATGGCAGAAAAAGTTTTTGTATTATTCATCAAAGGAGGGTAGATACTGATTGGGTTTGGATCCAACTTCAAGCAAAAAAGTGACGGCTTGATGGATAACAATATAACGGGCATGAAATCTCATGTCTGTCATATAATTGATGCATCGGTTATTCTTATGGAGTAACATCAATACTTGCCAAAAGACATTGCAGCTCTAAATCGAGTTTTGCTTATTCTTTAAGCAGCTTTGTGCTCGAACTTTGATGCAGCAGGACATGTCAGAAGCTAAAAAACAATCGATCAGTATCTTGATTGAGTTAGAGCAAATTTTTCCTCCTGCTTTTTACCATAATGATTCACGTGGCTATACATTTACCCGAGGAGGCTCTTCTAGGTGGCCCCTATTCGATACTGGTGGATGTTTCATTTGAAGTACAGAAGAAGCTAAAGAATTATGTCCGAAATAAAGCAAAGCCTGAAGGTTCTATTGCGGAGGGTTATGTTGCAGAAGAAGCATTAACTTTTTGTTCGCGTTATCTTAAGGATGATGTCGAGACGAGATTTAATAGTCTTGGCAGAAATGACGACGGTTTGCCTGAAGAAGAACCAAATAAATTCCAGGTGTTCCGGTCCGCATGCAAACTGACGGGTAGAATGAAAGAAACTCGGCTGACTACAGATGTTAGGCAGGCAGTTGTATGGTTTGTACTTAAAACAGTCCTGAAGTCGACACAGACATCTTGGCTTACAGAGAGTATGTTTCTCATTTTTTTATTTTGAAATTCTTACTTTCTCGATGACTTTATCCTCAATATATGAACTTTTTGAGATATCCCTGATAACGTGGAAACGAATTTTCCCGCGTGGTTTAATCACAAGGTAATTACATTAGATATATTACCTTTAGTTATTTGCTCATCTAGAATATGTTTTCATCCTTCTTTGGTAGATTCGTGAAAAAAAAAGTGATCGTCGGGCTGTAGTGAAGAGTTATTCTCTTTGGGCATTGGACATTTAGTACATGTACATACCCCGCTTGCATAGTTAACGGTGTGAAGTTTGTGGTACATGAACGCGTTTTATTTTCGTACACTCAATGCAGCGGAGTTTCATCTCTTGGCCTGATGCGAGTGTATTTATCGGTCAACTCGAAGAAATTTTGGAGCTCACTTATATCGGCAACCGTAAGGTTGTCTTGTTTCGATGTAAATGGTTTGACACCATTAACCCTAAGAACCTTACGACACGCAACAGGCGTTCTTACATTGAACATGGCATACAACATATTTTGACTGATAGGGAATTTCACATTTGCAACGCAGTTATGACAATTGATAAGAGTTGGACCACTATATCTAATCGTAATTCCGAAGAATTTTAGATGGTCTTTTTGCATTCATCAAGCATTGTAAGCCATTGTTGCACCCCATCACACAAAAGATCCATTGCCCATGTAGTCGATGTTGTAACCGTGATGATAATCGTGTTACCCTCGAAATTCTTGAGGTACACATATCTCGTTACGGGTTTGACCAACATTATACCACCAGTTAATGATGACAATGCTAATGCTAATGAAGGCAATGCTAAAGATGATGATGTTGCACATGTCCTTGATGATGATGATGAAGTGAACCCTAGTACTAATGTTGAAGAAGTTTTATCTACCGATGATTCTGACGATGACAATCGATCTTAAGATGTAGTTTGAATGAAACAGTTATTATATGCTTAAATGTGTAATTTTTCTTTGAATGGAATTGTTTTTATATGTTTAAATGTGTATTTTTTATTTGAGTGGAATTGTTTTTATATGTTAAAATGTGTATATTTATATGAATTTGTGTATTAGCATTAATTGGTCCACGAAACTGTGTGTTCTTGTACTTGTTATTTTACAGATGGCGTGCGTATTTCCCAGATCACACGGTGGGGATGCCGGTGGTAGTCCACCTAGACGGCCCAACCGGCCCGTACCGGCCCAGTGCGAAAGTAAGAAATTGTGTTTATTTATTATTTTATAACACTGATTATTTTTAATTTCTTTTACTTGAATTTTCATGACTCAATAACTTATCTTTGTAGGTTCCAACCTGCGTATCGAGACCGGGAATGCGTCCTTAAGGAGGGCGTTTAGACAAAATGGCCAACGACCTTTGACGATCGGCTTTGATTACGGCGATCTAGGTACGTTCCATCCTACAGGCGATTATTCAAGCATGTTGAATAGCCTAATGGGGGAAACAGTCAAGTACCTTCCCCTTGCTTGCGAGTGGGAAGAAATTCCAGAGGCGTATAAAGCGCATATTTTCCCTACTCTTGAGGTATTAATTGTTTATTTTACTTCTATTCTTACTGTTATCGACGTGTGGATATGCGTGTTATGTTTAAATTGTTTGTTTATTTAAATGCATATGTTTATGTTTATATGTAGAGCTATTTCGACCTCGCCTCTTGGTACAATAATCAGGATAAAGTGGTGATGGGCAATAATGTCTATACGGTTGGGGACAGGGTAAAGCTTGGGCTGCAATTGAAACTGAGGATCCTTTGGCGCAAAAATAAGCAAAGGATCAAGGCTGATCATTTTACAAGATATGGTTCGGCCGAGGAGGCAAGGAATCATCTGCCGCCGAAGAAAGTGTGGGGAGACAGAACCGAAGATGAGTGGAATAACTTGGTTGACTGGTGGTCCCATCCGGATCGGGTGGCGAGAAGTCTTCAGAATGCTGCCAACCGAGCGAAGAACACGATTCTAACCCATCAAGGGAAGAAATCATTCGCGCAAGGCAGGAACGAATATGTAAGACTCTTTATAATTTTTGTGATATTTTAAAGGTGTTTATATTGTTTATTTATAGCTTGTTATTAATTTATTCGATATTGTACAGAAAGTCCAGAAAGGTCATTACGAGGACCTAATTGAGACTTGGAGGAAGACGCACTCGAGGCCGGAGACTGGGGAGTTTAAGACCGACAAAAAACCGGCTAGAGAAACTAAGTAATATTAACTCGTTACATTCTTTAATAATTATTTTATTGTTTTTAACCTTTTTTTTTCGTTTTTCTTCACAGTTGGATATGAAGAGCATGCAAGATCAGGTTAGAGCCGGCGTCATCCCGTACAAGACAGATCAAGATATCTTGGATGAAGTCGTTCCGAGTACCAACCGCCAGAACATGTCGGGAAAGGGCAGGAAGTTACCGGGTGGTGGCTCAACTTCCCGCAGGCGCGGTCCTCAGGCATTTCCAGATGCTATAAGTCAGGAGGAGCTGGATCGGATATTGAGGCAAAAAGATCAAGAGGCCGAGTTGTTAAGGTGAAGCAAACCGCGAGGCGCAGCAACGGCTTATTTTTGGCTGCATGTGAAAAAAGGCTGACGCGGCGTACCAAAATAGTGAGACGATGTATGGAGCCATAGGTGAGTATTTTTCTAACTATGCACCAAACCCTACTCGTCCATTTATGCCTCCTGCTTTTGCACGCCCAACTATGCCCCAACTCAGCCCTGAATGGGCTCACTTACTCAACCCTCCCTTCCCTTATAATCAACCACTCCAACCTTCCTATGCCGGCCCGTCTCAATATACCGGCCCACCTGGATATACCGGCACACCTAAGATATTCCGCCCGCGCTCCAAACCACTCCAACCTCCCTAATGTCGGCCAATTCCTTTCGACTCCCGTCAACAATATACTTATAACAATTGTTAATCACCCCTTTTATGAACTCCAACCTAGCATCTACTTTCTTACAGTCAACCGGAATTCCCTTCTATAACCAATCCCCAAATAACAATACGCGGAGCGTTGACAGAATTTGCACAGACAAGCGGGTGGAGACAATGACGTGTAGATGAGGAACATTCAACAATCTGGTGGTGACTAGCTCGGAAGGACAGGAGGGGATAAGGAGAGTTGCAGGATGATCGTGAAGGAGTCGGAGGAGTCGTTTAGCGTTTTTGAGTGGTTTTGTCATGTTTGTATCATGATTTGTTATACTTATACTTTTAGACTTGTTAGTTTGTATCAAAGATTTGTAACACTTTAAACTTTTAGACTTGTTATCGTATCGAGATTTCTTGAATAGTAATTTATCGATCGTGGATTCACGTGTGTAGTAAACATTTAATGATTTGTTATATGTAATCGTACGTGGATAGGCGATTTCTATGATTAGATGAAAAAACGAATTTTTTTCCGACAAAATCTGGAAAACCAGCATGGTGAGACCAGTTTTTTTTTTGCCCACAACCCTATTAGGGTCGACATTGTCGACCAATAACACACTTAGGGCCGACAATGTCGACCACTAAAGCGGGTGGAAAAATCCAGTGGAACACCACAAAACTTAGGGTCGACATTATCGACCCAAAAGATAAAGGGTAAGGACGACCCTAAATTTCTAATATTAATTTGTATTTTAAATATTAAAAAAGTTTTATAATAAATAAAAAAAATTTAGGGTCGACATTGTCGACCCAAATTCTCAAAACAATGTCGACCCTAATTCTTTGCATAAAATACTTTGATATTTATAATTTAAAACGTTTTTAATAAATAATAAAAAGTTTTGGTGTGCGACATTGTCGACCCAAAGTCTAAAAGACACTTGTCGACCCTAAAATTAGTCAACTATATATGGTGGAAATGTTGTGGTCCCCGCCACAGTCGACCCAAAATGCAAGGAAAAAAGTCGACCCACGAATTTAGGGTCGACAATGTGTAGGGGTCGAAATGTCGACCCTAAGTACTTTGAGGTCGATACCACATTGTAACCTTAGGTGTCGAAATTGTGTCCCGACCTAACCCTTATAATGAGTTGTAGTGATTCTCAAATACACGGTAAAGTGACACATCAATGTTTGGGGCGTTTTTAATAAAAACTCAAAAAGATTACTTAAGAAGAGATTCAATGGTGTGCCATGTTATCTTGCTACAATTATTCGGATCCAAAATTCGGCGTTGGTGTTGTGTCATGGACCTATTCGGACAATGATTTCTTATCATTGAACTTGATAAGTTAACCTTAGCTGGATATATAGCATAAGCATACTCATTGCACTATTTTATGGAACTTTCCATAGCGTTTAGTTTTGAATTGAATGGACACCGAAGTCTCTGAAGTCGAAAAATCTTGCGCCATCTGTAAATGGCAAATCAGATACACGTAAAGTTGTCTCCAACTAAGCCCAAAACTTGTAACTTGCTAATAATGTTGCAGACGAGATCACTATCACAAAAAGCTGTATATGTAATACTTGAAGAAGAAGAAGAAGAATCTACATTTAAACTGAGTTTTACTTCATATGAGTATACGTGCTACAAATAAATGGACCTTGTTTCTTAATCACTTGCTAAAACACACTTCTTTTGTATCTATAGTGTGAATAATGAAACGTGAACAAGTAATCAAAATACAGTACACCCAATAGACGATAACACCCTTTGCTGTCGGGCATGTGGCAAGATCACAATGTTGCGGGTTATCCGTACCCCACCAATGCACACTTCTATCCTCCAACCCCGTCGTAAAATACAATAAAACCGCCATAAATGCAACTCCTGCATCAAGTGCAGCTGAAAGGATATAATTGTACCTTTTCCACTACATTTTCCGATACCTAAACACAAAAAAGTTGAAAATAGTGCCGACCAATATCCATGAATTGTAATTCACTACAGCTGCTGGCGGCATATAGGCGGTAGCACCAAGGAGTACTGGGAGATTAATGAGAGGAATCAACGATACACTTGGGAATGCTTGTGACATAACCATACCGCAATAGGACCCATTATCCCACCTAAGAAGAACCAATTTAGAGCTCCATAGTTTCCTAGAGGACCGAAGATCCTCTTTGGCCCGACTAAGCCCCAAATGACAGATGCATCAAAGAATACAGTGTCATTTGAACATGTCCATGGGCTATTGGACTTGGGATCAGGATGACATATCACGTCTATATTGCTTAGGAGGTACCATGCGACGCCTAAGTTAACTGTTCCAGCTATTATTGTCCCAAGAACCTGCAAAACGACATTAGACAGGTTAAGCACATGCATATACTTTATCTAGGAGGTGCTTGAGTTGTTCATTTAAGTGCTAATCAACTTAGTAAACTGTTTAAAATCAGACTGAATTTTGCATATATGCTTAGAAACATGCAGATTGGTACATGCTTTTATTCGATTGCAGATAAACACCTTAAAATAAAGTAAGCAAAACGGCCAACTAAAAATATATCATTCTGAATTTGAATGGTAAAAGAACTATACTCCAATGTAATTCCGAAAACGAAGTTTACTGTCATACAGATTCAAGATCAAAATAGTGATAATCATTCATGTTGATTTTGATTCAAAGTCAAGATGACCCACTCAGAGCCAGCCCGTATGCAAAAATGGAGAGCATGTGTACCTGGACCAAGAACATAGATCTTGGTGGAATCTTCATGTAATGACCGAGCTTAAAATCACTTAGAAAAGAGATGGATTGAAACATGCTCATGTAACCATAAGTCTTAAAGCACACATTGGCTATGGGTTTTCCAGGGTAGGTTAACCCCATCGCATACTCCGTTACGATATTTAAACCCGGTGTCTATGTATGTCAAAAATAAATTCATAAGTTGACTTTCAAAATTCAAATATATTTTTTTATATCTTCAGAGAAAACTTGTTCTTGACATGAGATTTATAAACAACATTTACACAATAAATAGAAATGCGGTCAAAGAACAAAAAAACAACATAGAATTTGAGGTTCTAAAGTCATAGTTTGACTTTGGATGTGACTAAAGTAAAGGTAATTTTACCTGGTTTGTCGTTGCGGTGATGATGCTGACTGGAAGGGTGAAACAGAAGCCAAAAACCACTGCAAATATTAGTCCCCAAAATGGCATTTGTATTTGATCCTTCAAGAATAGAGTGAGTGCGAGGCTGAGCATAAGTGTCACGGTAAGTAGCACATAAAACCACCATGATGGTATGTCTTTATAGTTCCTCGTTAGTCTCGTATGCACATCAACCTTACCCTTGGTAGATGCTTATAAAACAGAATTTGAATTGCAACAAAATGAATTAATTAAAACCTTACGCACAGATAGAGGTGGTGAATATTATGATTTTGTATTTTTCCAATCTGCAGGAATCATTTATGAAACTACAGCTCCTTACACACCACTAAGAAATGGTGTGGCTGAAAGGAAAAATAGAGCCCTTAAGAAAATGGTTAATTCCATGTTATCTTACTCGGGTTTGAGTGAGGGGTTCTAGAGAGGAGCCATGTTAACGGCTTGCTATTTGTTGAATAGGGTTCCGAATAAAAGGAACAAGACTACTCCATATGAACTTTGGTATTAGAAATGACCCAACTTGTGTTGGTGTTGTGTTGTGTACCTATTCGGACAATGCTTTCTTATCATTGATGATGAGAAGCCAAGCAGCAATGAAAGAAATATTCCGGCCATAAATTGCCTTTATAATGTTCACTCTACCAACTGCATAAGCTGGCCCGTTGCCAAAAGCTGCTCCCACATTAGCAAATATTGTGATTAACACATGTTCTTTCATGTTAAATGGTCCCGGATTTAACGAAAACTTCCGGGACCTGTAGGTTAAATCTTGACTAAGTACTTTAGTATTTTTAGTATTTTAGTAAGTTAGTATTTAATTAAATAAGGTAGTTTGAATGGGTATGTACTTGGACCAGGTATTAAGGATAGACTAAGAGAGTGGGTAGTTTATGAGTCTTGAGGATAACCATGACTTAATAGGTTACTTTGTTCCTTGTTTTATGGTTTCCCACGTTGTCTTGTAAGACTACATATGGCCCCATCCTTTGTTGTATAATGTAAGCAATTCCAGTAGTATTTCTCTGTAAAAGTCCTTTACATCTGTTCCACACATAAAGTGTTTTTCCCACATAAGAGTTTGTTAGTATTGTAAGATCAAGTTGTACTAGCTGAACCTACACTGGTATCATGAGCCACGAGGCTCATACCTGATGTGTGGAGAGCAAGAAAGGGACGATTACATCTAAGGTAATCAAAGAAAGACGAAAGCAAGCAGCAAGTTTCTTGATCACAGCGGATGACGAGAAGAATGCAACAAGATCGCAGCAGCATGGTTTATTTGAAAGCAGGAAATTAGCAAAAAGAAGAGTGAAAGAATGCAGCAAGATAGCAAGAAAGATAGCAAGAAACATAGCAAGAAACTAGCAAGAAATCAAAGCAAGCAGCAAGGTTGATCACATTGGTGGACAAAGCAAGAAAGCCAACAGCAAGGTTATCACTTGGTGATCAAAAGCAAGAAAGCAGCAGCAAGTTAGCAAGCAAGAAGGTTGTAGCAAATCCTGAACAAGTAGGCAGTAAGGCAACATAGCAAGTAGTAGAGTTTTCAAAGTTTTGTAAGGCAAGAAGCAAACAAGAAACAATCGTAAGAAAGCAAGAGTCGACAAGCAAGAGTCAACAAGCAAGAATCCCCGATTATAATAGCAAGAACGCAAAGACTGCAAGTAGAAAAGAGTGTGAGTCATCAAGGGCAAGAAGACAGCATGAAAGCAAGAGAAGAAAGAAGTGATCTTGCTGAGCTATAGCATGAAAGTGATTATCGACGTAGACCGAGAAGACCGTGGAACTGAGAAAGGGACCATGTTCGTGATTATGATCATAGGAGCCGAGACCGTGAAAGATCGTCAAGATTAAGGGTTAAGTTGGTTTAATCTGACAAAGTACTTAGTATTTTTAGTATTTTAGTACGTTAGTATTTAAATTAAACAATGTATTTGAATGGGTATGTACTTGGACAGATATATAGGATAGACTAAGAGAGTTTGGTAGATTTATGAGTCTTGAGGATAACCATTACTTTAATAGGTTACTTTTGTTCTTCTTGTATAGGTTTCCCACGTATGTCTTGTAAGACAACATATGGCCCCATCCTTATGTTGTATAATTAAGCAAGTCCAGTAGTATATCTCTTCTGTAAAAGTCCTTTACATCTGTTCCACACATAAAGTGTTTTCCCACATCAGAGTTGTGTTGTATGGTAAGATCAGAGGTGTACTAGCTGGAACCTACAGGACCCACATCTTGGCAAACCAAACGTCGATGTTGGCAGGAGCGCCGCCATTCGTCGTCCAAATGGAAGGGTTGCTATCTGAAAATCATTAACGAACTCAGAACAAAAAAAATCTATTAGTAGTTATGGGTGTGCACTGTTCGGTTTTGGCCGATTTTTGGCTAAAACCGAAACCAAACCGAAATAGTCGGTTTTTATAAAAACAAAAACCCGAAACCGCTCGGTTTTTGACGGTTCGGTTTTTTCGGTTCGGTTTTCCGGTTTCAAACCGTTTATATTTAGTTGTGCCTAATTTATATTTATAAACTTGTTTTACTTAGAAAATTTGTTATTCTTTTTTTTTGTCAATATTAGCCTAATAATGTTTACCCAAATTTTTACAGTTATACAAAATATAAATGAGACACACACACATGCAAGTGAAAATACACATACTATGATCATTGTCATATATGTAACAATATATTGTTAAGTAAATACACGTAAATGACAGACACATATATAACAATGCTTAAGAAATAAATGTATCAATAAATCCACCCACAAAGAAATAAAAAATTTAAAAATAGAATTTATTATTTATTTAATTATATTATAATAATTATATACTATTATTAAAACCTGGTTCGGTCGGTTTGATTTTTTTGATCGTTTTTGAACGAAAATTTCGAAACTGAACGAAATATTTCGGTTTTTGATAAAGTAAAATCTGAACCATCGGTTTCTAGTTTCGTTCGGTTATTTCGGTTTTCGGTTTGGTTTCGGGTTTTTTGGTTTTTTCTTCTCACCCCTATTAGCAGTTGTATGTTCCATTATTTATAGTTTTATACTAGTTAAACAACTATTTTCATTATTAGATTAACTCTTAAACGATTTTTTCATTATATGAACTTTTTTATTCATTATTTAGCAAAACATGATGACTATATAATTGCAAAGAAAATTTTAAGAATTATGCCACGCACAACAATTATAAAATTTAGGGTCGACATTGTCGACCCTAAATGTCGACCCAAACTTGTTTTGTTGACTTTACCAATTTCGTTAAAAATGGTAGGCCCTTTGTGTAATTTAGGGTCGACAGTCGACCCTAATTTTTTCTCGACTCCAAACCTCATTTTTGTTGTAGTGATGGTTTGTTGCATTTCACAAATGAGTGACATAGTAACCAACACACGTGAAGAATCAGTGATGTTTTTCTAATGTCGTCTTTAACAAGGAATAGAGAAAAAGACACAACTTGCATTTTCTTTACGGTAATCGAAAAGATAAATATTGTGGGGCTGGTTGAAAGACGCCAACTAACGACAGAAAATAAAATATCAGAGTATTTTGACTTGTTGTGAGTGAAGGGAAACAAGTCCGAAAGTTGGGTGAAGAAGACATGATGTCGTGGTGAATACTGAGTGGTGTTGGTGGGGCTCATATCATAAATATATATACGAACATGCAAGTGGGAAATGAATATAAAAACAGCATAATTATTTAGTGGAAAAGGTCGACTTGGACAGGTCACCTCTGGTATACGGCATGGACTGTACGGCAAATTACGGTAATGATACGGACGTACTCATTCAATCATCCTCTTATTTAAGCTAGTCATACCTACCTGCCTCAACCTAATTTTCCATTTCTTAATTTGCACTCTAGTTTATGCTCACTTCACTGTTTACCTAAGGAGTTCGTTTATGTGGGTCGACTGAGTCCCATGTAAGTCGCCTCCACTGTGGGTATAAGGTCGAAGTCGGTCACGACATGGTTTTCGAGACGAGTAGGTCGTCCGCCCGATCTATTCGTGTACTTGTGTTGTGTGTGTTAATTAAATCTTACTGTGCCTAAAAGATCGCATGTAGGTCGTCGGAGAGAGAAAGCGAGGTGACAGGAAAATTGTGCGTCGTTGTAGGTCACTATTGTGAGTAGCCTTATACAATTTGATCGGCTGGTTATCAGACTCATCAACTTCACGTCATTGTCACATCATCATTGAACACGTCACTAAAAAGGTGTAGTGGTGATTATCAAATCGAAAATAATACTTCATCTTATACAAACATGACTTATGATATGCTAAAAAAAACAAAAGGTGCACCGTCCATCACACTTACGCTGCGCTCTCGAGTTTTAAACCACAAGAAAAGAAAGTAAAAGAAAAGAAAAAGAAAGGTAAAGGAAAGAAAATTTTAAGTAGTTAATAAAAATATTTATGTTCTTGAGTTGAAGGAAAAGAAAGAAAAAAAGTTGATTCAATTACAATTATGCCCATGTTTGAGAGGTTATAAGTTAAAAAAGTAAGGACAATTATGTCTTTGGCATGCAAAATATTACTTTCCTTTCAATTCCTCCCATTTTTGAGAGGAAAGTTTTAGCCAACAATTTCATTTCATTTCCTTTCTTTTCCTTTCTTAAAAAAACTCAAGAACACAAATTTGCTTAAGTTTTCTTTCTTTTCTTTTCCTTTCCCTTCAAAATTAAACTTGAGAACAGAGCGTTAGGGTTGTTTACTTTTCTCTTAGTTAAGAGAATTGTGGGCTCAAAACCTTTACTATGTGTTAATTGAGAGAGAGTCATTATAACTACACTCTCACTAATAAAAAGCAAATTAAGACCTTAATATGAAATTATTTAATTTAGTAAACACCCTCTTAATCTAATAACGAACAAACCCACCATCTACATCTTATCATCTACTCTTTTTACCAAATCAATCATCAAACAACTTTAGCGGTGACCAATAAAACAAACATACTCACTTAAATTTAAACACACATCACCTAAAAAAAATGTTCGATGTAGATTACATTATTTGATTTCATTATTACTAACTTAAAAATGAATACTACCTCCGTCCCACATTAAGTATCCAGTTTGACTTTTTCAAGTCTTTTTTCTTCAACTTTGATCTTAATTATTTTTTTTATGTTATATGATATTTTATCCAAAATATATGAATGGATAGAGTTTCGAATGTATTTTTCATTGGTATAATTTTCATTAAGTATTATATAACACAAACAAAAATATTAACGGTTAAAATTGATGAGAAAAGACTTTAAAAAGTCAAACTGGACACTTAATATGGGACGGAGGGAGTAATTAACTAAAAGCAAAAACTATCATTTTGTGAAAAGTAAAAAAGAAGCATTAATAATTATGATTTCTCTAAACTGTGTATTTTAGTCGAGCGACAATTATTTTGAGACGTTGTTTTGAGCGAACACTTTTCTTCACAACATAGATAGAAGTTTTTCCTTTAGAATTCTTAAGATTTGAGTCAATAATTCATAGGATTTTGTCTTTCGCACAATGTATACTGTAATTTAAAAATAGTATAAACAAAGATTATTTTGGTGAACTGAGAACTCTTAATAATTATCAAAATGATCATAACAAATAAGAGAAAGAAACTAGACATATCTATTTCCTTTATACAAACATCTAATACAAAAAACAAATAGAACATACATCTATGATATAAGTGTCCTTGCTAATCTATTACCAATCTGTTACAAACCCGTTGCATATTTGGTACTGAAAATTTCCGTTACAAATTTTCGTAGCATTTGTCCTATTATGTAGTAGTGACATGTACCAAAAATGTATCGAGAATTCACTTTTTGCTTCTTGTAACTTTTTTGTTTTTCTGTGTGTAGTATGTAGTGTTATTAACATAATCATATTTTGATCCATGTAACTACTTTCGTTAACAAGAAGTACGTATGCATGTTACATACAATGCTAAAGCACAAATGATGTAAATTATATATGGCTAAAAAGCCTAAAACAAATATAAGTGTATGTATTTGTTTTTCAAAAAAAAGGCTTAGATCTAAGCCATGATTTATTGGGAAAAGATGAACTAAGCATGTGGCCACTCTATATTATTTGTGGTATCTTTTTTTTAGCCATCACATGTATTTTACTACTCGTAGTATTTGATATATCTTTCTATGTGTGGGAGAGACGAGGATTAATGGTTCGGCATACACCGTGTGCCTCATGCATACACCGTGTGCAGAATGATATGTTGATAAAATATAATGCCTAAAAACATTACTAATATTTTTTCACATCTTTACGTTTTGATAATCACAAAATATAAAAACGTTCAACGTAAAATTAAACCTAAACAAGTAATTAGTAGTAAACTCTCATTTCAACAAATACATCACTTAAAGGTATGATGAATAAATAAATGTTTAGTGCATTTTATGATCAAAAGAAATTTTTATTCAACCTCACTCTTTTATAAAATGTTGTAAACATTTTCAAAACATTACAAAACATTTCTACAATTAACAGAAATATTTTATTCAAAATAAACATTTTGAAATTTAAATTTTTGGACCTAAAACGGCTAGAAAAGTTCCAGAAAATCCCCCCTACACAAAAGACAAACTAGAGAAGCCCCAGTCTAGGACGGCCCCCTTAAATACACGGCCGGCCCCCTTAAAATTAAGGGGACCGCCCACCTATTTAAGGGGACCGGCCCTAGGTAGACGCTCCCCTAGTTTGTCCTATAAATACTGGACTTTTCCTCATAATTTTCTCACCTTTTGCACTCATTCTTTCTGCTCTAAACAGCCCACATATCTTCTTGAAAATCCTTTGATTATTTAATCATAAAGCTTTGTTTTCAAGTGATCCAAGCTTAATTCCTCAAGTGCAAGAGAAGAATACTTTCATCATCAAGTGAAGAAGTATTATACCTTAGTGTGCATAGCAATCTTGTTGCATCCATATCACATACTTGTAAATCATTTGTACATCTTGTATTTGTGTGTAGTAGTTAGATCTTGGTGATCTTTGTAAGTATAGTTAGATCGTGGTGATCTTACCAAGTAGTGTTAGATAGTTGTGATATAAATAGTGTGGTGAAGTGAAGTCTTGAAGTTGTGAAGAAGTTGTGAAGTTGTGAAGAAGTTGTGAAGTTGTGAACAAGTAGTGAAGTCGTGTTGTGATAGATTGGTTCTAGCTAAGATTAGAACTCGACATTTAGCTTTGTGTCGTAAATCGGTGTAAGCAACGTTGTGTACGGTTTTCTCCGCCATAAGGGAGTTTGTTGACATAGTGAAGAAAACTCTCGAGTTAGGTGCTCGGGGAGTGGAGTAGGGCGAAGAGGTGCTTCGTTACCGAACCACTATAAATCCTCGCGTTGTGGTTTGATTGTTCTTACTCTTATCTCTTGTCTTACTTTATCATTTCATATACTTATATTGTTCATATTGTGCAAGCATTGAATTCACAAAAAGTCGAATCTAAGTTTTACAAACAAACATAAACCTTAAATTAAAAAGCGGTAAACTATTCAACCCCCCTTCTAGTTTTCCACAATTGGTATCAAGAGCCACGCTAAACAAGAATTTTAAAATAAATTGTATTTTAAAACTTGAATCGATCTATGGAATCAGAAAAATATTTAGAAGGGCAATCTATGCAAAGACCACCACTATTTGAAAGTGATGGATTCATTTATTGGAAAAATAGATTCGAAACTTATGTGAAGTCAAAAGATCTAGATCTTTGGCATGTTATTACCAATGGTGATTTCCTTCCTTTTCAAAATAATCCTGAAACTAAAAAGGATGAAATAGTACCATTTGATAAACAAAACGATGATTTAAAAAGAAAACTTTTTAAAAATAATGAGGCTAAAATGGTAATTTATAATGCTTTGCCAAGTAAATAATACGAAAGAATTTTTATGTGTGAAATCGCAAAAGATATTTGAAATTCTTTACTATTAACTCACCAAGGTAATAATCAAGTCAAAGATAATAAAATAGATCTTCTTGTTCAACAATATGAACAATTTACGATTCCGGAAGAGGAATTAATAGATAATGTTTTTGCTAAATTTAACACTATTATTACTAGCTTAAAAGCACTTGATGAAAGTTTTTCTAGCAAGAATTGTGTTAGAAAATTTCTTAGGGTTCTTCATCCTAAATTGCGCGCAAAAGCTACGGCTATTGAAGAATCAAATAATCTAACAACTCTACCACTTGATGAACTTATTGGAAATTTGAAAGTTTATGAAGAAATAATAAAGAAAGATTCCGAGACGGTCAAAAGCAAAAAAGAACAAAATAGATCTATTGCGTTGAAGGCTAGAAAGGAATCTAGTTATGAAAATAACTCAAGTTCCGATAGTGAAGACGAAGAATATGCCATGACCGTAAGAAACTTCAAGAAATTTTCCAAAAGATGAGGTAGGTTTGTACGAAAACCACACGATGAAAGAAAGTCATTCCAAAAATATAAGGATGACAAAAATGACAAAAGCGAAAGGAAGTGTTTTAAATGTGGTGATCCAAATCATCTCATTGGTGAATGTCCAAAAGCGTCGAGAATCATCTCATTGGTGAATGTCCAGAAGAGAAGAAGACAAATGATGAAAAATGTCTTATGGCTAAAGCATCGAATGAGGTACTTTCCGAAACCGAATACTTTAGTAATGACCAATCATCATTAGACGAAAAAGACTTAGATAGTGAATATAGTCGACTATGCAAAGTAGGACTAAAAGTTATGCCTAAAAATAAAAATCTAAAACAAGCAAGAATTCAATTAGAAAATGAAGTACTAGAACTAAAAGATAAAATATCTAGATTAAAAAAGGATAAGGAAGTTAGTGATGAATGCAAAATATGCCAAGACCTTAGGTTTGAAAATAAAAAAACTTAAGGAAGAAATATATAGGCTAAATCAATTTGATAATAGTAGTCACTCACTTAAGAAAATAATAAGTTCTCAAAAACCCTTCGGAGATAAAACCGGTCTAGGATTTAATTTTATCAAAGGATCTTCTAGTGAAACCAAACAAGTAAAATTTGTAAAAGCACAAGAGATCGAGTCGAAAGAAAAATTGGTAGAATCAAACTCATTTTCAAAACAAAAATTCATACTTATTAACAATACTAAAATTCCGATTGCGAGTGATGACGAGGTAAAACGTTTTTATAAACCTTCTTCAAAACCCGGAGTTAGATTTATTAAACCCAAAATGAGGTCTAAAACTCCTCCTCCGAGAAGAACTAATAGTCCTTATCCTCGGTCTAAAACACCTCAACCTAGAAGAGACCAAGGTAGACAAAATTACCCTAACACTAATCACGCAATGTGGAATCATCCACATCAACCAAGCTTCACTCAATGTGGAAGATGTTCACCATGTATGTGTCCGAATCAAATGAAAAACATTTGTGGAAACAATAATTTTGGATACATGAAACATTAGGGACCAAATGGCTAAGTCGTCTCAACCTTTGAATTTTCGACATCTACAAACATTCCTTGTCTTCCGAAAAATAGATTCAAGTGTTCATGATCGTGGATTGCCTATGAATCCTTATTGCCTTAAAGCTATCTATCTTGAAGAACATTGAAGAAACTCATTTAATAAAGTCAAAGGTACTCTTACTTCCAATCTCGTAGATAATAGGTCATAAGAAGAATATTTATGTGATGCATTATATATTATAGTATAATTTAGACATAGAATAAATTATATTATAGGCACTAGAAATATCATTTGTTTGGGCTTCTAGATTTAAAAAAAAACTAGTTCACAATAGAACTATTGCTTTCTCAAGTCTATTCCCGAACATTTACATTTATGAAATGCGAAATCTTTTATGACACAAGTATAGGCGAACTACACGTAGAAGACAAGAGTGAGCTAGTGGTTAACAAATTAAACATATAAGAGTCCTTAGTCTCGCGAAGATCATCAAAACACTATGGATGAAACAAACTCCCTTCGACCTCGAACAATTCTCTCGTGGCTACGTGTCTAACATCATCTAAACGTCTAATAGAATCAGTATTGGACAAAAATTCTAACATTCGGTCCTAATCATTTCATTTTCATTGTTATCCACTCTCGTCTCACTTCAAAACAAGTTAATTAATTTTTTCATCCGAGAGAAATTAATTCCCCTTCCTCTTCGCCAGAATTCTGTCTCTAAGTCATCCACTCAATTTAGAACGTCTTGATTATCTCAATCCGAAATAATCCAAGAAATTTTTATTTAACGAAAAGTTAATTAAAATGTCAATAATCATACCAATCCATGAGAAACGCAATGATAAAGTATATCATAACTCTGACAACAAATATAAATTTCTAATAGTATACTTTAAATTAATTTCAGCCAATAAATCAAGAAAACAAAATTTTTTTTGTTCAGTGGCGGCCGCCCTTAAATTTTAAAGGGACCGTCTTTAGTTAAAAGGGTGGCCCCCTTAAAAAGATTAAAGGTAACCAATCGCCCTATCCAAAAATCCAAACCCGCCACTGCTTTCGAATTTTATACCCAACACATCACGTCTCGTACTTTTCTCAGCTCACCATTCCAAATGAACTATTCTTTGTCAAGGAAAAGTAGATTCAAATCTAATACTCCTCAAAGTGAGGTTATTGATAAATTGAAAAATTCATTCCGAATAATTCAAGTTCATTAACATATAATCGCAAATGTTAAAGGTCATAACCGAAAATTCATATTCAAGCCTTTTAACAACATATGTTAAAATGCTTTTTCAAAAGCTAAATGCTAACATCAACCGTCATGTGACAAAGATCTTACAAGTTTCTACATAAGTGATTCGTAGCTTCTCTTATATACACATCCTAAGACTAAGTACTTTCACTTCCGTTAGTCTTTTCATCCCCTTAGGAATGTCACGATGTTTTATCACCATGAGGATCAAACTTGCCCATCGATCTTAGGATAGAAAACTAATCAAAATCTACCAAAAAGTTCGTAAACGTGTCATTATCTATTTAATAGTCTTGTTACTATTAAATATATTTCGATAAATCTTGACAACTTAATTATTTCATCCGAAATATTTAAGTATCTTTAATTGGCGAAATGCAAATTAAAATGTCACTCTTTATTTATGTCAAACTCGTTTCACAAAAACCTTAATCATGCCTCTATTATTAAATAGATGGTTAATATTTTCCGTCCACCTTTTCCGCTACTACCTTTAAGATAACCTCATACCTCGTCGTGTGATTGTTCTATGAACATTCACAATACTCGAGAAAAGCTACATAACTTCGTGGATGAAGTTCGTTGTATGCTAACCATCATTCGTCTTGACATTGTCAAGCTCATCGCTTACGTCTTTATTCTTCTTCATTTTTCCCTTTTATTCCAAAATTTATGTCCGGATGAGCACGAACTAAAAGGGAAGGGAAAATACTCTCAAGAACTCACATTGGTGATTCTTATGCACCAAAAACCACATCAAAATCCTTCACCATAACCCTCAAAATCAAAACATCAAATCATCCAATTATCCAAAATACGCTAGGGGCAATCACTAACAAGTCAATCGACAACATCTATTGTGATAAAAATGCCGAAAGCAACCGCCGTCGATATCTCTCTCACTAAATCATACATCCCTAAAGTATCTTAAATTCCCGGCTTCTCTCCCACTCTCGCCCAATCTATTTTCTCTAAATCCTTCTCACAACTAGGAGTACATGAAAATCTATTTTAATACATTGTTGAGATATGCTAAAAACATTTTTTTTCATGCATAAAGACCTCTAACTTGTTGTCAAAGTATATAATCTAATATATATTTTCGACACTCTTGATTGAATCAAGGAGTACTTGAACTATTTCTTAGGTTTTACGTTTATTAGAGTCGAAATAATTCTTACTCCACATTTGTTGCATTTAGGCACACACTAGGATTTCAACATAAATCTCATTTGATGATATTGAAACCTATTTTCCAATTAACATATCTTTCTATTATACTACACCTAATAGATTGTCTTCATATTGATATGTTCCTTCAATTGCTCTCTTGGATGATCCTCAATTACAAATATAGATGATTGATTGCTACTTGCTATATGAAATGATTTTGTTCTTAGTATAAACTAGGCCTTTGCATGCTCACTTGGTAAAAGCCATAATTTTACAACAACACTAATTAAACTTGTGAAAATTCTTATGTGTTGCTCATCTTAGGTCTTAGTATTATTTCACACATGTTTGTTTGCCAAACATTATGTGAAATAGTTCTAATTTATACTTGTTCAAACTAGGTATTTGCATGATTACTTGCTAAAAATCTTAATTGCCATAAAAGGATGGACTTGCTGCAAATTAACCACCAAAACAGAAACCCTCACACAAAATTTTGAGAAAAATCAAATTTTGGGAAATCTGAGAAATGCCAGTAGGCGGCCCCCTTAATTCATAAAGGGCGGCCCCCTTAATTTTAAGGGGACCGGCCCCTAATTAAGGGGACCGGCCTAGGCTAACACGTGTAAAACAGTTTTTTTTCTTTTTAACCAAACACCCTCTAGACTCAGCTACTGTTTCCATAAATTCACAAACATTTATTGGAATTGATCCTTTGAATGATCATGTTTCCTAATTTAAACATTTCCTCCACTATAAATACATCCTCATCCATCATCATCGTAATCATCCTCACCAATGACATCTCCTAACAAACCCACATCCAAACCATCAAGGGTTGCCAAAATGAGTGTGAAACCCATTTGGAGGAAGAAACAAGACTTATCAAGTCTTCTAGCCATGCATCTTGCACAACAAAACATATCACCCTCGTCACCTTACTCACCAAACCTTCCTCACACCATCAATTTACAACAAGTTGACACCTATGTTGGCTATTGTCCTTGTTGCCGATTTACCCAAAAAGATTAAGTATCTCCTTACTAGGCCACAACCTCCACCTCAAGTCCAACATGACTACCCTCCAACAACCACCTCCGCTCAAAACTCTCCATCAACAACCAATTAATCACATCTTATACCTACTTTTCTTGCTTTCAAATAATCGTCCAATTTTTTTTTTGTGTCGCAAGCAAGTCTAAAGTTCTTCTATGGCAACTTAGGATCTTTTCTAGTTTAATTTATGTTTTGATATGCTTCTAAGAATATTATTTGATATATGCATGAGTGTGTTTTACACACAATCTCTTTAATCAATGAATGATCTTTTGTCTTAATTATTGATTAATTGATTTTATGGCAAATTATAATACAAAATGTTGCTATATTTTTTCTTCTAACTTGCTACATGTTAGAATATATTTGTATTGTGCTTCTAATTTTTTTTGTAGCAAAGTTGCCATAGCTCGATTCCTTGGTGCCCTCGAACGAGGGGGAGCACACATCAAGGGGGAGCTTTGATGCTGTCGACTTTTCACTAATTCACTCGACGATGCCTTTTTGATTCTACAAAAAGGGGGAGAAAATTACAAAACTCACTAAATACTTGTTTAAAAACAATTTTACAATTAATGAGTTTAGATTTTGTAATCATCAAAAAGGGGAAGATTGTTGATATAAATAATGCCTAAAAACATTATTAATATTTATCGACATCCTTACGTTTTGATAATCACAAAATATAAAAACGTCAAATGTAAAATTAAACGTAAACAAGTATTTAGTAGTAAATATTCATTCCGACACTCTAATCACTTAAAAATGTATGAATAAACAAATGCCTAAATGCATTTTATGATCAAAGGAAATTTTTTAATTCAACCGCATACTTTTTATAAAATGTTTTCAAACATTTGTGTATAAACTTTACAAAACATTTTCTACAATTAAAAAGAAATGTTTTATTCAAAAAAAATATTTTTGAAAATTTCAATTTTCAGACCTAAAAACGCTAGAAAAGTACCAGAAAAATCCTCCTAACAAAGACAAACTAGGGAGCCCCTAGGCTAGGCGGCCCGCTTAAATACACGGGCCGGCCCCCCTTAATTTTAATGGAGACCCCCCACCCTATTTAAGGGGAACGCTCATAAGGCTGACACTCCTCGCAGTTTGTCCTATAAATACTGGACTAATTCTCTACAATGTTTCTCACCATTATTGCACTCGATTCTTTCTGTTCATAAAAACTGCCCACACATCTCCCTAAAATCCTTTTGTATCAATTAATCATAAAGCTTTGTTTCCAGTGATCCAAGCTCAATTCCACAAGTGTAAAGAAGAAAACTTTCAATCATCCAGTGAATAAGTATTACACCTCAAGTTATATTGCAATCTTGTTGCATCCAGTATCACATATTTGTAAATCAATGTAATATCTTGAATTTTGTGTGTATGTAGGTAGAACTTGGCGATATTTGTAAGTATAGTTAGATCGTTGTGATCTTACCAAGTATTTAGAAAATTGTGATATAAGTAGTGTGTGAATGACGTCACAAAGTTTGAAGAAGTCTTGAAGTTTGTGAAAGAAGTCGTGAAGTTTGTGAAGTAGAGAAACAAGTCGTGGAAGTTTTGTTGTGAATGAGAATGGTTCTAGCTAAGATTAGAACTCGACATTTAGCTTTGTGTCGTAAATCGGTGTAAGCAACGTTGTGTACGCTTTTCTCCGCCATAAGGGAGTTTGTTGACATAGTAAAGAAAACTCTCGAGTTAGGTGCTCGGGGAGTGGAGTAGGGCGAAGGGGTGCTTCGTTACCGAACCACTATAAATCCTCGCGTTGTGGTTTGATTGTTCTTACTCTTATCTCTTGTCTTACTTTATCATTTCATATACTTATATTGTTCATATTTTTCAAGCATTGAATTCACAAAAAGTCGAATCTAAGTTTCACAAACAAACATAAACCTTAAATTAAAAAGCGGTAAACTATTCAACCCCCCTTTTAGTTTTCCACACTTTCAAATCCCTATCGCCCCTGAAGATCAAGAGAAAACCACGTTCACCTGCCCTTTCGGGACCTTCGCATACAAACAAATGTCCTTCGGATTATGCAATTCCCCAGCCACTTTTCAACGCTGCATGACAGCAATATTCTATGAACTTATCGAGGATGGTATGGAAGTATTCATGGACGATTTCTCCGTCTTTGGTAGTTCTTTCGACCACTGCCTCAAAAACCTAGAGAAGATGCTAAAAATGTGCGAGGAAAGCAACCTTGTATTGAATTAGGAAAAATGTCACTTCATGGTAAAGGAAGGAATCATCCTCGGCCATAAGGTCTCGGGTTCTGGGATTGAGGTCGATAAAGCAAAAATCGAGGCAATTTCCAAGCTACCATATCCAACGAATGTGTAAGCCATTCGAAGCTTTCTAGGACACGCCGATTTCTATAGAAGGTTCATAAAAGATTTCTCACAAGTCGCACGCCTAATGACCCAGCTCCTAATTAAAGATGCACCATTCAGCTTCTCTGAAGAATGCATCCAAGCATTCGAGACATTAAAACGTGAACTGACACAGGCACCAATTATGATCAAGCTAGATTGGTCATTACCATGTGAAATCTTGTGCGACGCAAGTGATTATGCAGTCGGGGCAGTACTAGGACAAAGAATCGACAAACATTTCAAGTCTATACCTACGCCAGCAAAATAATGAATGAAGCACAAGAGAACTACACAACTACCAAGAAGGAGCTTCTGGGTGTTGTCTTTGCATTCGATAAATTCCATCAATACCTGGTCTTATCCAAGACCATCGTCTTCACGAATCATTCTGCCCTGCGATATCTATTCACAAAACAAGATGCAAAACCACGCCTAATTCAATGGATCTTGCTGCTTCAAGAATTCGATATCGAGATCCATGATAAGAAAGGTGTTGAAAATCTAGCAACTGATCATCTCTCCCGACTCGAAAATCCCGACCTAGGGAAGCTAACCAGGGCTGAGATAAGGGACTTATTTCCTGAAGAGCGATTGATGGCAATCTCCGATAAGAATAACGAGCCATGGTATGCCGACTATGCTAACTATTTAGCTAGCCGAGTACTACCCTTCTGATCCACCAGCCAAGAGAAACAAAAATTCTTCAGCGATTTGAGGCATTACTTTTGGGATGAGCCCTTCCTATTCAAACAGTGTGCTGACCGAATCATACAAAGATGCGTGGCCGGAGATGAAGCTGCACAAATTCTTCGACAATGTCACAACGGGCCATCCGGAGGACATCATGGCATCGCCACCACCGCAAGGAAAGTCTTTGAGGCCGGGTTTTATTGGCCACATATCTTTCGCGATGCACGTAAATTGGTCCAAGTTTGCGATGCATTTTAGCAGGCCGAAAACATTTCCTCGAGAGACGAAACACCTCAAAAATACATCTAAGTCTGCGAAATATTTGATGTATGTGGGATAGACTTTATGGGACCTTTCCCCTCATCAAACGAAAACAAATACATCCTAGTAGCTATCGACTACATATCCACGTGGGTAGAGGCTCATGCCTTTCCCACCAGTGATGCTAGGAACGTAGTGAACTTCCTCATGAGACTATTCATACGATTTAGAATACCAAAGGCCCTTATTAGCGATAGGGGTACTCATTTATGCAACTACCAAATGGAGAAAGCAATGAAAAGGTATAGAGTGGTTCACCGATTCTCCACAGCATATCACCCTCAGATAAACAGACAAGTCGAGAACACGAACCAAGCAATAAAGCGTATTCTCAAAAAAACCATTAGGAACAACATGAAGTACTGGTCATACAAATTAGATGATGCATTATAGGCATTTCGGACAACATTTAAAACCCCTTTAGGAACGACCCCGTTTAGGATAATCTATGGCAAGGCATGCCATCTTCTTGTCGAATTGGAACATAAGGCATATTAGGCCATAAAAAACTGCAACATGGACCTTACGAAAGTTGGGGAAAACCGGTTCTTACAGATTAATGATTTGTACGAAATGAGGCTTGACGCCTACGAGTCATCCATCTCATATAAGGAATGAACGAAAAGGTGGCACGATAAACGAATAAAATTGCCAATTAACTATGAAAAAAGAGATAATGTACTTCTCTTTAACTCACGATTAAGACTATTCCCCGAAAAACTTAAGTCAAGGTGGTACGGTCCATTTTTGGTAAGTAAAGACATGAAAAATGGAGCTATTGAACTATACGATGAAGAAGGAAGTGAATTTATCGTAAATAAACAACGAGTGAAGCCATATCAAAAGAACTTATTAGATACCAACAAAGACGATGATGTAACTCTCGACGATGAAGGAGAAGTCACGTAAGGACGTGTGACTTCGAGTCTAGCTACAACACTCGTTAATAAAGAAAAATACTTCTTGGGAGGCAACCCAATTTACTTTTCCCGCAATTAGGAGTGTCATGTGTGTTTTAATTCTTTATAGTTTGTTTTATTATGTTTAAACTATCTTGTAATCATGTTTTGTATTGTCTTTAACCTCGTCTTAATTCCAATCAAAGGTATTTTGCAAATAATAAGTGTAGGGGAATTTATCCGGTTTTTGAACAAAGTTCAAACATGTTAAATAAATTGTTTAGATTAATTTGCTTCAGTTTCGAGTCATATGAGTAAATTGTCAAATCTCAGGTTTTATGCAGCTATTTGTACAAGAACTAACTTATGAAATCAAGTGCAGGAAATTTTTCATCAAAAACAAAAATATCATTTTCACAGAACGTGGAGACGGCGTTACGATTTACACGCGACGCCGTCACCATGACACCTGTGATGGGGTCACAAAAACTTTGACGGTGTCAAACGCCCAGGTCCAGAAAACTTAAAGTTTTTAATTATTTTTGAAAATAAAACTTGCATAACATTTAAAATATGTATTCTTCTGTTATAAACCTGCAAAACCCAATGAGTTTGACAATTCTCTCATCCTATCTTTACTGCTTTATCGAGTCAACCCCTAAATTCATATTGTATATTTGAATATCGCACATTTTATGCTTGGTATAGTTATCTTTGTCTTTGATTACATGTTATATTTAACGAGAAGAAGCTTGGAAGTTCTTAGGAAATTTCATTGGATGATTCTTAGAGGACGATTTAACCAGTTATCGTATGTTTCTTCTCCATTATTGAGCAAACCAGGAGAGTACTAGTTTCTTTTACTAGTTTTCTTTTCCCTTTATTCATTTTTACGGGTACCTTTATAGAACACAGTGGAGACAAAGTTTCACTAAGTGAGTGGGAAAATAAGCCTAAGAAACTATCTTTCATTTTTTCCCATTTGCTTTGTCCTTTAAAATGATGGTAATATATAAAAACATATAGCAAAAGAGGTAATTTTAAAAACCCCAATTTTTGAATTTTTGATACACATTACCGACAAAACAGTGTATAAATACGTCCATGGATAGGAAATTTATAGACTAGCATAATAACCCTCAGAATTCCATTCAAAAATGTGAGGATTGCACTTTAGATTCTTTAGAATTCGGTATCTATTATTGATGCCCAAAGATATTTATACCTTTAGCTTTTCTCGAGTTAAGGAGTGAGCAATCACATGTGTCCTATTCCGTCATACGGATGTGTTACGTGGTGGTCTTTAGTCGCCTTTATCCTGTGAGTATTAAGATCGGTATTAATATATGAGTGTACCGGTAGTATATTAAATTCTAG
Source organism: Tanacetum coccineum (assembly GCA_026074375.1). NCBI lineage: Eukaryota > Viridiplantae > Streptophyta > Magnoliopsida > Asterales > Asteraceae > Tanacetum > Tanacetum coccineum. The sequence continues at coordinate 33,109 of BQNB010030854.1, forward strand.
AACTTATTTTTGTGATGCATCCCGAGACCGCATAGTAAGTATTAGGATTTGCTTGATAAGAGGCATTAGGATTAACCCATGTTTTAAACCTGTAATTGTTATGATGGTCACACCGATCACATAACTATCCCACACCCTTGCCATGCACTCACCTTTAAGTGCAGGATACCCCTAGTATAACCCTCCGAGCCTATCCTTTTTTATGGTTCTTGTAATTTTCTAGTTTAGCCGGACTATTAATGAAGAGCATTGTCACCCTGAAACCAATCGTTACACCCAAATAGCCTTAGCCTACCTTGTATGTACTCACTTTTAGTATATTATTGTTTTAACCCAAGTTAATTATTTGAGTACACGGTATCTAAGTCCTTATCATTGTAAATATTGTTTTGGGATGATTGGGATTCATGATAGTATTTATTTCGCGAAAGAATAAGGAAGAAAAATTAAGTCAATACCCCCATATATTTGTTAAATGACCTCCATGTTATTTTGATCCACCTCAAATCGGGTCATTAGTTAGATTGTAAATATCAAGCATGTAAAAGCTCAAGTGTAGGGGTACGTATTATAAACCCCAAGTTATGATGCATTATGTTATTAAAAAAATAGAAAAGAAAAAGAAAGAGATTGATGTAGAGTTGTGTAGAGTTTGTATATCTTCGTCCGAGTCTTGGCTTAGCAACCAAACCAAAGTGTATTCGTGTAAATAAGTAGCTAACCCTTCCACTCTAAATTCACCCAAAGCCACCCAAATGTATCCCATCCATTTTCGTTTCCATTATATGTTATCTTACACCTACACCCAACAACCCTTTAAAAAAACCTCTTAGATAGTAATGAATAATGCTTGCGCCTAGCGGTGGAGGTTTGATCTTTTACCAAGCCTATGGTAATTTATATGCTATGACAGGTTTTATTGAGTGTTAGCAGTATGTCTGGTTATCCATGCCCGGTTATGTTATAATTTATTATACACCCGAGTGAAAGAGAGAATCCTAAACACTTATGTGAGGTGCTAGTATATACTTTCCGTGCTGTTAATTACAAGGTCTAGAAGGTTGTGTTGTAAAATACTTTTAAAGAGTAGGTAAAATGACCCCTCATATTGTTATTGTCTAGGTAGAAAAGCCCATTTGCTTGAGGACAAGCAAATCCCAAGTGTAGGGGTATTTGATGAGGTGTCATTTTATACACTTTTTCGGGGTCGTTTAACCCCCTAAATCGTGTGTTTATGCCCAAAATAGGTACTTAATCGTTCCTTTTCAGGTATTTTGCATTTGGAAGGCATTTGGAAGAAATACACGTGACTTGGGCTCATTTGGAGAAGAAACGGACAAGACTACGAACCTACACCAACATCTCTCAAGATAATGTTCTCAGAAGCTGGAGACGACGTCACAGATTCAACGTGACGCCGTCACAACGAAGACCAAGACGGCGTCACAAGATCTCACGACGGCGTCAGAGCACACGACCCAGCCCATTATCTAGAATATTCTCTTTCACGACGGCGTCACGATTAAAACGCGACGCCGTCGCAGCGATTTTCCTATATATACAAACCCGAAATTAGGGTTTTAAGTGTGTAACTTTAGAATAAAAAGAGGGTACGAACCCTAGTTTGTTTAGCAGCTGTTAGGGATGATTTTAGGGCCTCAAAACCCTATTGTACTTCCTTCAATTCATGTTCTAATCAAGTAAGACTTATTTAATCATTCAATATGTCTTGTTGTGTGATTCTTATTTGTTCTTGCTTTATCTATAACATGCTTGGCTAAACCTTCTATTGTGTTTATTTATGATTGTATGAAACCTATGATGTAGATCTTAGTGGTGTTGCTTCTTGTGATGAATATGCATGTTATGTCTTAGAAAACCAGCTTTTGTCTGTATCGATGTTGATATGTCTAGGAAAACATGATTGTGTAGAAAGGATACCATCGGGTAACAGTCTTCATACTACCTTGCCCCTTATATGGTTGATCCACTCTTAATTTATTTCACATGCATTTAACATACTCTTATGGGCCTTGTAATAGTCTTCATACTACCTTACTTATGCGTTGCCTTAACGGAATATTAAATAGACAGCGGGTTCGTGTAATTCGTTCATGACTTAGGAAATAATTACATAGATCATCACAAGTGTGACAAAGCAACAACACTAGGAGAAGCAATCTAGGGAGTAATACATGATTAAATAAACACAGTCTTTTATTATATTGTTATCACCATTAGCGTAGTTGTTATTTAGTTTAATTGCTAAAACCAAACCCCCTCTCAAATATATGATTTACCTGTTTTCTTATAAACATAAAAATACAAAAAGAATCCTCTCTCAACCTTTAGAATTATGTTAGATCGTGATCAATCCTTCCCAACCAATTCCCCGAGTAAACGATAACAACCCCCCGAGTCTTGCCTATACTACTACTACAACGATTAGGTGCTCTGTCTAGGGAGTTGTAAAACTCCGTGTAGAAGTCCTACGACGACCGCATCAATCGCTCTCATTTTGTAGATTCAAATTAAGTATTTTCTAAATGTGGCATGGTTAAAACCATGGCTTAAAGGGCTTCAATAGTGGAAATCTTGAAAATAATAGTAAGAAATTTTAAAAGATATATTTTGGTTGTTAGAAACTTAAATGAGGGTTAGGTTGAAAAGGACGGATCAGTTTCAATTAAAGAATCACAATTAATACAAATGTGTTGAGTCGATACATTCCTTCACCTCAAATACACTTTACAGCAGCCCAAGAAAGATTGGATTACATGATGAGTGGTCTGAATTTCTTCTGATCATACTATTTGTTGGGATTTTACATATTATAAGTTTCATCTGAATCATCTGTTGTTTTCAGGTAATTCAAGTGTTGAGGCTGCGACAAACTAGATTGTTGAACACGAGAATGATGCTGATAAAGATCATATGCCTTTGGTATTCTCCATTCTATCATACCTTAATCATATATGTGTTTTGTTAATATTTGTTAATCTTTCATACCATCATGTATAAGTCGAAATCACTTTCCATACAAACTTTTATGTTATTAGTAAATGTGCTTATTCCAATAAGTATGTGACTAGACATATGCGTAAAAGTGAAACTCTCCTCGTGGAAGAGTTCATTATGACTTCAGATTAGTTTACGGGGGCTGACATAAAAGATGGTATTATAAAGTTTACGTTTGTTAACAAACATTGTGCAGTGAGAATTCACGAAGGAAACATGGGCACCATTAAACCATCAGAATAATTGCATGACCATCACCTGGTATCATGATTTTGATGAGGTTGCGTATACTTTTCAAGTAGAGGTATTATCTATATCCTATTTGCTTTCTTCCAAATTTTAGCTATTGGCCTAATGCTATAAGCCTGCCAACAACGACGTTATTCACAGTAGCCATTTGTGTTTAATCAAGCACAAAAGTTAAAAGAATTATATTGCGTTTTAAATTCATCCACAGCCATTTGGTTTTATAGGTCTTTCTACCCATTAGCTCAATGAGGCCAGGGTCTATGCTCACGGATTTGCTTGATGCTGCATGAAGCACAAATTATTGTGTTGAACAACAAAAAGATTTATAAATGTTCATGTGTTGTAGAAGGAAAAGTTAGTTATTGCAATTAGAATTGAAAGATTATTAATATGACTCTCATATCCAAGATCATTTCTCTATTTTATGAGATAAACACTTGCAATTATTTCGTCCGTTCATTCACTCATATATCAGATTCACATTTAAGCTTTCATCATTCAATAAACATATGTTGGTATTCTATATTATTGTTTACAATGTTTTTATTATTATTAAATAAATTTATGAAGCTAGCCCGCCCATCGGGCGAGCTATGAAGCTAGTATACATATACGTAAAACGGTAAAAGGGAAATTCAAACTTGTGCTACGGTTGTAAAGGTTTAGAGGCGTTAAATGAACCTAAGTTACCATTTGCTCATGTTAGATGACATTAATAATTTTTAAAATTTTTATGATGTTTACCAAAGTTATTTATGTTTTATATGAAAATTAAGAAGTAACATTTGTCTTCATTTAATCATGAAGATGGTTATCACCTACATAGTAACATAAATCCGCAACACTTGATATATGTGAATCACCTACTCATATGCAACCCCAAAATGCAAAATATAAGCTTATTACTTCCCAACATCACTCTTACTAGATGAGTTATGAATGCATGAGTTCAAGCTCAAATAGTCGAATGTATAAAACGACACGTCTTTATTTCTTTGGAATAGCATCGGAAGTCAAGCCTATTAACAAAATAAGCTAATCCTGCAAACAAAAAAAAGAAAACAAAAACAAATTAAGCTAATCCAAACATCCCCTATAAATCTGGGTCAAAAGTAGGGGTGGCAATTTCTGACCCGACACGAAACCCGACCTGAAACGACACGAAAATTAGCAGGTTTGGGTTGAGTCTAATAGATTTCGGGTCGGGTTTAGGTCGACCTATCTGACCCGTTTATTAAACAGGTTAGGTTCGGGTTGAGAATAAATTAAGCGGGTCGACCCGTCAACCCGTTTAAGATTTTTTCTAAAAATAAAAATTATTTATATTTTAATATATGTGTTAAATGGGTCGACCCGCAAACCCGTTTAACTTGTTTAACCCGTGTAATGCGCCAACTTTTGTATATAAAACGGGTTAGATGGGTCAACCCGAAACCCGTTTAACCTATTAAACCCGTGTAACCTATTTAACCCGCCAACCCAACTATATATATGGGTTAAATGGGTCAGGTTTGGGTTATGTGTAAACAGGTTAGGGTTGACATAGCTGACCCGATTATTTAAATGGGTCAGGTTCGGGTTAGGGTTTTCTGACCCGCCAACCTGCCAACCCGAACCCGCCAACCTGAACCCGACCTGAATTGCCACCCCTAGTCAAAAGTAGCAGTGCACAATTTCTATTCGATTATAATATAAGGATTGTAATATAATCTGAGGTTAACTTTCACTTATTAAGAGATTAAAAATGATTAGGAATTTAGGATGACTAATTTATAATTATATGACTGATTGTATGTCTAATCTGGTTATCTTTTGACACATGTATTACATTTATTATTATACTCATTCTTGCTCTTCTTAATTTCCATTGATTTAACCATGTGCTTCAAGATCTTTGTTAAACATAAAATTAGGTACCTAAGGTAGTCATGTCAATCGTTACTCTTAATAAATTAGTTAAACAAAGATAGAAACATAATTTCTGTTAGATCGGATGCAATTAGGAATATGTCATTGTTTTTACTATAAATCAACACTACGAAACAATATTTCATCGGTGTCACGTGACACCCCGAGCATCCTTTGGTTTCACCCCTGCGTATACGTTATCAAATAGATTGGCGTGATGCATGAGTAAGTACTATTTGGTCTAAACACACATGTGCATTAGCAGAGGGTCTTGACTCGAGAGCATGAATACGACTGGATGAAGGTCTAGTCGAGACGCGTATGACAGTATAGAGTTTGGCCAAACTTGGCAATGGGGCTGAACAATCATTGTCCATTCATATTGAAACTCAAAAACATGGAATCCCAGTGATGCTAAACAATTTCGCTAATTGTGCACATAAACATGACTTTTCTTGGTTTAATGATATGTTTAAGTTTTTAGGTAAATCATGTTGATCGCTAAACGTAATGAGACGACCTTTTGCGGTTGGTCGTCCCATGTGGCAATAAAAGGGACTTGGTCACCCCACTACGCCGACCGAAGCAAGACCTGGTGACCCCCAACCTTTGCAAAGTTATGGTCTTCTGCACGACCTTACAATTGGATGAAGATTTCGTATTAAAAAAATTAACTTTCTTTTATATTTTTATTTTAAAAAAACAAACAATCCCCCATTCACTATAAAATCTCACTTTTTATACAATTTTTAATCACAAAACACATACATTTTATACACTTTCATTATCTTTTTTAAATGGCTTGTTCGATACCACATAGCGACGATGAAATCCAAGCTTTGGTTCAAAAACAAATTGACGAAGATATGGTTCATCAGAAAGCGATTCTGGATTTAGCCTTACAATTTGATAATGCATGCACAACTAAAGAAGATCTTAGAAAAGCATACGAGAAATGTAATCACATTCCACAAGAGAGCCGTGCTTTGATCGACACTTTCTTAAAAGAAGGTTCTGATAAAGATTACGAGCTAAATCTTTCTATGTACAGAAAGGCGGCAAAACTAGAAAAACAAATGAATGCTAAGTTAGCTTGGATACATGAAAAATACAACCACCGCTCAGAAACCCATATAGGTGGTTCGTCATCACAGACACATGAGATTGGTGATGTATACCTTACTGCGGAAGAGTTACATCAACTACATCTAGATGAAGAAGCCTTAAGAGAAACACTAGAAGAACAAACAATGGATGAAAAGGCACGGGAGGAGAAGATTAGGCAAAAACAAGCTGATGATGATGAATACTTTATGGAATTTGGGGTGATGAGAATTGATTCAGATTACGAGTCATCAGATTAATAAACTAGAAACTATTTTAGTGTAATGTTGTTTTAATTTAATGTTTTAAATAAAGTATTGTATTTTAAATTCCGTTATTATATTTTCAAATTTTGAATTCCAACGGCTAGTTTTTCGTTATAAATACCCCCACCATCTCCTCATTATATCACACAACTTCTTATCCAACTATCCAGATGGATTCCAATTTCACTAACGAAAATGATCCATGGGAATACAGTCTTGATATAGACGATTCTGATCTCCATTTAACACATGTTCTGCGTTCGTCTAGTAGCGCACATGTTGAACCATCTCCATACACCCCAAATCCAGTTACCATAATACCCGGTCCTGCGGGTGTTGTTCAGCTCTCTAATAGCATATGTGTTGAACCATCTTCCTCAACCCCAAACCCAGTTAGGATAATACCCGGTCCTGCGGGTCTTGTTCAGCGAGCCAAGCTGCTTAAAGAAAATGTATTTATTCTTGATCCGGATGGGGCTTTAATGTCGACACAAGAATATATGCAGAAAGTTGTTGAGGATGTGGGTGAGGATGCTGATTTTAACAGTGGGGCGTGGGTTAGCGCCACTAACTATGTGAATGCTTTTGGTGGCACTGTAACTGGATGTTTGGGAGACATCGACAACTTTCTTAAAAAGGGAAAACTTGAACAAGTTGTTGCAATAGTGAAGTCTTGTTCTCCGAATGCTCTTGGAGATTTAAATGTGACTCTGAAATATCTATCGGGTACAGTACCTGGAACAATACACTACAAAGCCCTTGATGTGAGTAGTTATGAAAATGATATTACAGTAAGAGCTGATATGATACTTGTCAATGTCTCAGTTTTTACTCCTAAACCATCAAAGCATTACATTAACATTACAAAAAGAAATGTGATTGAGGTTTTCCGTATGGATACGGTTTCATTGGCTTAACATTATTGTTATTCAATTCCGTAATGTAATTATCAATTTCGTAATGTAATTTTCAATTCCATAATGTAATTTTCAAATTTAAAATCAAACAACTACTATTCCAACTGATACTATTCGAACTATATGTTTTAAAACGTATATGTGTTGTATTTTTAAATTCCGTCAAGTTCATGTTTTTTATTTCCGTAATTTTTTTCCGTCTTTTCTTCCGTTTATTTTCATTTTCGTATTTTAATTTCTAAAATGTTTAATTATTAATGTAATGTTTTTAAAAAAATTGTTCGGTGTCCTCTGCGGTCACCACTACATGTGTTTGGTCACTGTGTGGTCTAAAAGAGAGAAAACTGAGTTGACGCTGACATGGCGATGTCCTCTGCGGTCACCACTACATTAAGTCTAAACCGTTTTACTTGGACGACATTTATTGCTACTAGATACATGTGAAAATAAACAAAACTAGCTATGTAATAAAGATTGTTTCATTTTTCTGAAATTATTTTATTAGTAACATAACTAAAGTTGTGTATAGATTTGCGTTTGAGTAGGTAAGATATTGTCTAATTGTCTAGTAGTAGAGTCCTACCACTTTTTTAACTTAGAAGGCCACATGTATCGCTAGCCCCATTTGCTTACTTTTGTCGTGTACTATTCAAACTCGTCGATAATTAAATCCAATCGTTATCATAGACTTGCTAGTAATAATAACAAGGTTCTTAATCTGTGCGCTGCCGCGGAACGCGCGTGACTACTTTCGCAATAGATCGATAACGCCAATTACTATTTGTCAGTCGTTAGGACGCATCTTGCAATGAACCGATAAACTCAAAGACGATTTCCGTAAATAATTTAAAAATATATATTAAACTTCAGCATTTTTTATAAAATCGTTCGTCGTGTCAGAAGCGTTGCAATATTGGGCTTGTTTTGTTCGCAATTCGACGATCCTTTCAACGACATTTTTTTTCCGAATGAATCGATAGATATGCGTTTCATATTTGATAAATAATGTTTGTTGTATAAAAAAATCGTAAAAATGTAAAACTTGTATGTCAATTTTGTAACTTTTAGAAAACTTGAGGGCGTGTTTTGTAACTTTTTGATTTTTTTTAATATTATTTTACTATTCATATGAATAGTTACTGGTGTTTAATATAAGTATATAATAGTAATTGCAATAAGCTAATGTTCTATAACTTCTTTCAAAAGGAAAATGTACATGTATTTAACCATTTTTTAAACAAAAATAATATATATCTATAACTTATATACGAGGCTGACTAGATTAATATAAAATAGTGACTCAATGTCACCTCAACTATGACATGGCGCAAATAACGATGACATGGCACATATAAGACAATAATGCCACCTCAACTATGACATGGCGCAAACAACGATGACATGACACATATAAGACAATAATTTTAAATAATTTTTGAATTTATAATTATTTTTGCATTTAATTTTCGGATTCATAATTATTTTTGCATTAAATTTTGAAATTTTTCTAAAAATATTAGCATTGGCAAGGTTTTAACTCATGACCTATGGTTTAGATGCAACAATGATTACCTCTTAAGCCAAGAGGTAATTTGTATTTTACTTTGCAAAACATTATTCATATATTATCACTTTCAATTTAGGTATCATACTACATTTATATATGTCTAAAGATAAATTATAACTTCTAAAATATATCTTTTAGAAGATATCTTTTATGAAAAACATAAGATATATCTCCATACTTAGAACTCTATAATTATCATCTATATATATATATATATATCTTTTCATTCATACATATCTTACATCATATTAAAAAAAATACAGCATTCCTAATCATATTAAAAAAATGTACGAAACCCTAAAGAATATGTTTTGTTTGCAGGTTTCTCATCTTCTTTGTTTTGTTTCAAGGTATATGTTTTTTCTCAAAACCCCTTTTAAATATTTATGCTATGCATCTTTGATTATTTTGTGTTACCTATCAGTTTCACATACAATAGTCCAGATAAAGATTTAAATTCATTTTGTTAGTTTGTATTTAAACAAGTGAAGTTTTATCCTAAAAACACTTTGTTTCCTTCGAGATTTATAGTACTCTTTTTTGTGGACGGAGTAACAGTTTACTACCACTTTATAGTAGACTCTGTTAATGTCCTCGACAAACCACCAACACTTCCGTATGTGCATATGTATCAAGAAAAAATGTAGCATCCAGGTGATTTTTATCAAGTTAGAGTTTTTTTTGTTTTTCAAATGTGTGATATTATTCGTCTTGTCACCTTCAACTTTATGATACAAACTATTTTGCCTTTGAATTCGCAGGTGTGGCTCTACAACATTGGGCTTTATCTGGTTGAGAAGATATGTGATGATTCTGATGAAGACCCTTATTGTAGCAGGCACGGAGCAACTTTTTTCTATATCTAGAACAACATTATTAGAATGTATATTCATTACTGTAGAAGTTCTATTATTTCAATCATAGTATACTTTTTTATTTTGAAAAAAAGTTGAATTAGGAACGTTTTTATACATTTAAAAACTCGAATTCAACTTGTTTTTATGCATTAGAGATAAAACCTGAATGACCTATTTCAAAGTAGGTCATCGAATGCACCATCTGTACGTACTGTCTTCATTATATATTTTTCGAAGAAAATTGTGTCCTAGAAACTAATATCTAAACTACTTGGTGATATTTCAGATCAGTCTCTGGAACAATATATCAGACCATTTAACTTATTTTGGTGTTGACATGGGGTGTGATACATCAAGCAAATGCAAGATTGTGATGGCTCCTAGCCTTGCGTCCTATGGTAAAGAAGATGATTATGGAAATTTCATATTGTCGAGAGTTCCTTCCAAGTCGGCCTCGAAGATAAAACCAGAGCTATAGATGAGTGATCATTGATCATCTTTGAGCGGCCACTCACAAATCATGCCTCTTTAAACAATGGCCGAGCTTCCAATAACATAGGACGTCTGGGGAACTTAATTAGAGTAATCTATATTCCATCTCTTTTTGGTTTCTTACTATCGTGTAATATTAATATTTGAAGTTATCTTGTGTTGAGATCTATTAAGCAAGTAATTATTTCATTTGGATATTAACTTAATTTCTTTCTACAGGACAATGACAAGTTTTTTTAAGTTGAAATCTGTAAAGTTTTTGTCCAAAACTCAATTCCTTCAAAATATATGAATTTTTTTTGAATTAGTTTATATGTTTTTTAAAATGATTTATGAACTTGCGATGGAATGCAGTATCCACATGTGTTTTGAAGAACCTGTTTTGGAGAACATAAAGGGATGGGTGATGGAGGGGACAGCAAGGCCATTTACTGAAGATCATAAGGGAAGAATGACTCTGATGTAAAAAAAGAAGGTTTGTCCGCAGACCCACATTTACCACCATGTGCAGCGTATGCTTGCCTTCATGCTATTATTATTCCTGCCAACTTAAATAATCCTTGCAAAGTATTTATAATATAATAGATTTGTTGAGACAATGGCATTTGTATTCTCAAAAAATGCACGGCGTTGCGTTTGGCATATGGTCCAGGTTTTGACGACCTTTAGTGCACATCTATATATGACCAATAGTGCTTTCCTTTCTTACATATAAGTATGAACATAATGTGTTTGCGTTTGCACAACGACTTGGTTCATGGAATCCGACAAATCAGAGTTTGGTGAAATAGGCGGGTATTGGTCGACCCACTTCCTACAGATGTAGTGATAGGATCCATTGTAAGTACCATTCTATAATAACATTTCTGTATTGTATTACACATTTGTGAAAGCATAATCGTTAATGTGATTATGTGTTGTTTGCTAAATTCAGCTTGCATTTACCTTACATTTGTGACACAAGCAAGTGCCCACACACTAGGCGGGTATGTTCTTCTACATCATGTGATGGGAGAAACTGATGGTGATTGTGGAATCTGGTCGTAAGTATTTCTACTTTAGCGTTTATCAAATTTTTGTTATTGAATTTATGCATGTAGAACCAGATAGCTAGCTGAATCCCGTGATCCATATTTGGTAAAAAAACTTTAGTAGTTGATATTTAGAATTTGGTACATTAAATTTAACATTCTTACGTACGTATATATGTATATGTATATGTATATGTATATGTATATATGTATATGTATATGTATATGTATATGTATATGTATAATATATGTATATGTATATGTATATGTATATGTATATGTTATGATGTATATTTAAATATGTATCTATATATGTAATATATATATTTATGCTATATATTATAATATATATATATATAAATATATATATATATATATATATATATATATATATATATTTGAACCTCTTCAAAAGGTGTAAAACTTCTTTCAAGCTTGTGGCGGAACGTCACGATTCCCACTTATTTGTAAATTGCTATTATTCATGGTTATGTGACTGACGACTAATAATCCCTTTTTATCAGTTTTGTTCATGGAGATGTAAAGCCAGAAAACTTTTTACTTGGTCAGCCCGGGACACCCAATGAGAAAAAGTTGTATTTATGTGATCTTGGTTTAGGTACATGTTTATTCTATTTCGTATAAGGTTATCTTTTAGAGATGTTTTATAAGGGTGCAAAAACTTATTGAATATACATTTCAGCTTCAAAAGGGTTAATAATTGATCTGGTTTATGTAATGAAAATGACCAGCAGCTTCCCGTTGGGTTTTTTTCGGTTGCAAATATTTGGTTTTCATTCGATAAATATATTAAATGAGTACCTGTATGCATTTTTATTGTATGTAGAAGCAATAATTTTACCCCAATTAACAATTTTAAAATGTGGTTGCTGTTATTATGACAATGTATATTGATGCTGCCTATAACCCAAATACAGATATTCCTGCATTTTTTCCCAAAATAAAGACATTGGAGGTAACCACAACACTTGATGCCTTCACCATGACTGTACTCATCAGGATTCTCAGATTTTCACCAATTTTGGAGTCTTTTAATTTGATCATTAAAAAGGTAGGCTTCCTATCTCAAATACTAATTTCTTTTTATATATTATAACATGTAGCGTCATGGCTAACTTTAATATATTTCTTGGCGTTCTTTGTATTTCTGATTCTTTACAAGATCCATGAATTATAGGTGGAAAAGAGAAATGGGTTAATAATTGAGACGGCTCAAAATGGGCGCGATTCAGATTTATAAAGTTATAATCTTCAATTTATTAGATATGATAGCACGAAGTAATTATTGAAATAACAATATGATTTATAAAGAGAATAGGGATCGTAAGGCACGTTATCTGTTGCTTTAGGTAACGGTAGGGGGGGGGGGGGGGGGGGGGGGGAAGTTGCGAAAACTGTTTGACACGCCTTTAAGCTTATTGTTTAACCCGTTATCAATAAAATAATAGCCACACTGACCCATTTGCAAATAAGCGGGTCACAATTTCCACCTTTGCGTCTGAACTGCAGACACAACCTTGAAACATATCATCTTTTTGTTTCAATAGATTTAAAAATGGGACATTTAGCTATCCTTTGCAAGATTCAACATCTTAGGTAAGCATAGTTAGAACTTTAATAGAATTTTCAAGAATTCTTAAAAGTTGCTTCAGATATTTGCAACCTCAAGATGAACAACTTATGCCATTGTTTGATTATCCAGGAACATTTAACTCGTCATTTGAAATGTGTCAAATTCCTTGGAACTAATGGAAAAAGTGGACATTGGTTATAGCTCGTTTCTTATTGGAGCATGGGAATGCGTTGGAGGAAATTGTTTTCAGCTGGCATAGCAAAGTTAAGTACCATGAGAAGTCATTGAAGATGATAAAGAAACTTTCAAAACTCCACAAGGCTTCTTCCACCGTGAAACTGATATATGTTCTCTGATGAAGAAACTTCAAGTTTTATTTTTCAGGGACACCTGAACAAAAGCGTATAACTGAAAGCTTGATTTATGCTTTGATAATGACCACCTAATGAAGGTGAATGTTTTACACTTGTGGACTTGCTTTCTATATAGTGTCTTTAGGTTTTATTTCTAATCATGAAGGGATATATCGTTCTCTTTGGTTCTTCGTACTAGAACTTTCTTTTCTTTCAAATATTATTCTGGAAGATTTGTCACTGGCTGCATGCAAGGTCCTGCTAAACTTTATATAAGGGACTTTAGCCAGCTCTTGCGAGTCTATCTACTTGAAACAAAACTTATGTTGAGACCCATACTTCATCTGATGTATAGGTCATATAAACACGGAGTGGGGTAACTTTAAGTCTTCACATCACGGAGTGGGTAACTTTAAGTCTTCACATAACGCTTTGATGGAGTACGATAATGCACTGTTTTACCTATGTCTTTTTTCTTTTCTTTTTTGAATTGCTCACTTTACTAACGATATTTATTGTCATATATTATTGTTAAATGTACGAGAAGATGATTTCGAGTATGTATTTGGGAGAAATTCTTCGTCGGATGTTGTATAGGATAGCTAATGAGGCTGGGCTTTTTGGTTACACAGTTCCCCTTAAACTGAAAGTGCCCTTCGTGTTAAGGTATTTTCTTTATAATCAGTTTTATGGTTTCTTTAGTTTTATACAAAATACATATTCTAATCATAGGAAGCATTACCTTGCCATTATTTATTATGTTTTTCGCAGGACACCTGAAATGTCTACAATGCATCACGACACATCCTAAATCTGAGAGTGGTTTGAAGCATATTAAAAGATACTTTAGAGGTAAATATTCTTAACAAAATGATGAAATAGAGGCAAAATCCGACACATTTTAATCTGAAATGTGATTTTTTTGTAAATTGTTATGACAAATTATAAAGATTGATGTATGGGGACAACGAACTCTGATTTTGCTATTTCAATGGATTGGAATGAACGCGATGTTGGTTTTTGTACTGGGAGCACAAGGTATTCTAGCAGGGTTCATAAACGGGTTGTACTACAAGAATCAAGAAAACAATATGCTACATTCTTTCGATAAGATAACCAATTGTTAATAAGAACCATAATCATTATAATTGCTAAAGTCTCGATTTTTGAGTTATAATTATGCTTTTAGTATTCAAAGTTTTGTTTTGGGTTATACTGTTAGCATTAAATATTTTCGGCTAATACGAAAATTACATTTAGTTTACATTAGACGGGACACGCAGGTAGGAACGAGAAATGTCATGTTTGTTAAGTAGATAGTTATTGTCCGGGTATTATATATCCCTTCCATACTTCCATGGAGGGGTGAGGATTCATTTTACTTGTAATAAGGTGTGTGTGTTTCTCTCTCTAGAAAACATACATCTTTCCCTTCTCTTACTAAATAATATGGCTAAACATTTGTTCAATCCTCCCCGACCTCCGGATCATCTTTGTTAGCTAGTGTTTCTTATTCTTAACATTTAGCATCAAAGCTGCAGGGGTGTATTGTATTTGTGTTTGTTTTGTCGGTAAAATTCGTGGCTTGATTGTTTTATTTTTTTGTTCGAAAAATAAAGCAAGAAAAATCATGGTTTGATCTTTGTTTGTGGTTAAAGGTGTTAAAGATTTGTACCTTCGGGCTTAGAACTATCCCTTGCATCATTACTAGGTGGTTTTAACATCATTTCGTAGCTTTCAAGAAAGATTGATGATTTTTTCTTGGCTGCATTTTGTCTAACTAAAAGGGTGTTCTTGATTGCGTTTTGCTTGCGGGTTGCGTTTTACTTCCTGCTATTTGTTAGAGAAAGTACTGCGGTTTGTCATTTTGTGAAGGACAACGTACTGCATTTTGTCTTATTAGGCTTTGCATTTTGGTTCTACGTTTTGCCTCTGCGTTTTTGGTTGATTTTACATGTTGAGATTTGCCATTGCGTTTTGCCTAGGGGAGACTCTGTCCATTTCATTTCTTGGTTGCGTTTTGCCTCATGATTTGATTGCGTTTTGCCTAAGGCTCTTCACTGCGTTTTGTCTCAAACCAAATCAATTAACAACACTAAAATGCTATCACGTCAAGTTTGACTAGACAATGTTGATCTGCTAAGGTCATTCAAAATAACATTTGTCCCAGTTTAACGACATTCACGAACAACAACACAACAAACATGATACATAACACTACAAACGATCCGAATAAGATTCACTAAAACGTCAAAACGGCTAAAGATTTGGATTCAAATGTCAAGTGATCACGAAATTTATTTGGTATCACTTATTTGAGTTTGAAGTGGGTTTCACGGAGGCGTCTACTTATTTCATCATCAAGACTTCCTTCTAT
>BQNB010030855.1:0-54499 GCA_026074375.1 Tanacetum coccineum
ATGTAACAATGAATGATAAGTTTGTCGGTCTTACATAATGAACTCTTTCTAATACCATTGCAACAAATAAAAAGTATTTGTAAGTCGTAAAACAAAAACTTAAAATGTACAATATGAAAAATTTATAAGTGTTCTTTTACCTTTTAGCTATATATCTTCTTATTAAGAGTAGCATGCTAGTTTATATATATCATTATATATTTTGTTCGCATATACAGTGTTTTGCGTTTCTATTTCATAGTATACTTGGCTCCCCTAACATAAAATCCTGGCTCCGCCTCTGAATATAACATCACCTTAAAAAAAAACCCAAATCAAACCCGATCATAATTACATGTTAAAAAACACAATAATAACATCCGATCATATAACATCTGGAAAGATGCAAAACACCAAAACTACAATAAACCGCACACCACATATAACCCCATCAAAATCATATGAGTGCAAATGCAGTGAAAAAGAGAGATGCATGAATGAAATGGTTGTAGGTGAAAGAAGATATGACTCACGAAAAAAAGTGGGAGCGTGAAGCGAGAAAGAGATCTGGATAAATGAAATAGTTTGTAGGTAGAAGAAGATATGACTCAAGAAAGAAAATGAGCGCGTGAAATGGGAGGAGTGAGATACTAATGTGAGCAATTAATGTTTTTCCGGGAGTGGTTAGGGGTAAAATACCGCCCTTTAATATATAGTGATAATAGCTTAGAAGGAAGTTGGTCAGACAAACAAATTTTATATTACTAACAAGGTGTTATGCACAAGAAAAGTTAAAACGAACCAACTTGATCAGATCCAATTTTGAATAGTTACTCAACCCATAAACTCGATGCGTCTACTTATGCGAAAGTTGTGTGTGAAAAGAATGAAATTCAAAGAGCGCAATGTTCTGTTTTCAATCTCTTTTACTTTGATTAATGCATAATTTTGTGTGTTTAATGTAATTTGGATGTCATTTTCTTTTACTAATATGTTTAAAGTTCACTTTTATTTTCTTTATAGGTTTAACATCTTTAATATAAATAAATAGAAAAACATGTCATCATTTTTAAATGTGTCAAAGTAATTATTAAAAGATAGAATTTTTACGTGTTCATGTAACAAACAGAGGTTTTGAAGTATTTTTTACAGTATAGTGTGTTTCTATAATGTTCCATTCTGTACAATTTTTGTGTAAGTGACTATATCGTATAATGTAACAATTTATGCTATAGATTAATGAGAGTGTATTGATGTTTGATAATGCAGATTTGAAAACATTGTGAGAATATGTTAAGTTTTTGCCTGAATTTAATATAGGCTAACAATAACAATCATTTTATTATCTACGAATGATTCTCGATTGATTTAAATTAAAGAATATGTCATCTAATAGTAATCAAGTTTCACGAGTGTTTTAATTTGGCCACTCAAATTTTATATCAACCACAAAAATCATCTAAATTTCAAAGTTGTTTCATTATTGCGAAAAAAATACAAAGTGTCCATATATGCATCAACGTGTTGTTATTACACTTACTTATAAAGACTCCACCATCTCCTTTAAACTACTCTCAATGAACTTTTATGTACAACTAATTTATGTAAGTCTAAAAAATAATCATTAAATAATAATCAAGTTTAAGAAGCCGACCGTTTAAGTCATTTTAACATAAAAATGACACATAATGGAACATTACTAAAATTTTAAGTTGTTTTTATAATCAAAATAAAGTTATAATAACTAAATTAATACATATCCCAAACTCGGTAATTGTTTGATGATTTTCACCATTTACATTATTATATATCTTGTGAACATTTTGTTGTAATATATAATACATATGTGATGCATTCTTCAAAATATGTATAATTATACTTTATTTATTATACACGCGAAACACGCGGGTCTATAGTCTAGTTATATAAAAAAGTGGCACTATCTCTCTTCAAATGAACCCATTTTTCTTTCCAAGTCCCAAGAAAAATTCATTCCTCCAAAGAAATATTTTTCCTCTGACATATTTTCTCTAAGGAAGAGCACATTGAACCGAAAACCGACACGACCCGACAAACTGACCGAAGCCGAACCGACCTCATTCGGTTCGGTTTTCGGTTTTCTATATTTATTCGGTTTGGTCGGTTCGGTTCAAAACCGACACCTATTCGACGCGAACTAACTAAACCGAACCAACCCAACATTATTTGATTCGGTTTCGGTTTCTATAGTTTATACTCGGTGCGGTTCTTGGTTGGCATTTTACCCTGATTCGGTTTTGGTTTGAAATAACATTTAGTTTTTGTCTATTTATATAGTGAGAATATTTGCGAAGTAAAATTAGATAAAAGTGATGAAAAAAAAATATATTAGGAGATAAAGAGTTTGAAATGGGTGAAATGGTCATGGAAATGTTGCGGAAGAGTATTTTTAGCATTTAAAGAAAATTTTAGTTTTAACAATATGACACACAGTCACATTTAGATTTAAGTCTAGTGGTGAGTAAAGTCGACCAAAAACCGAACCGAACGAAAAAACGAGGCGAACCGGTCTAACCGAACCAAACCGACGTTACTCAATTCGGTTTTATATATTTACGATTTTCGGTTTTGTTTTGACTCGGTTCGTTCGAGACAAAAACCGAGAAAAATACACCTAAACCAACTAATTGGTTTAGATCGGTTTGATTCTCAGTTCACGTCTTCCTCAAAAATCGATTTTCGATTCAATTTGATTTTGATCGGTTCAATTCGATTCGATTTCGACCCGATGCTAAGTGTAAGTCACTCGTGCACAAATGTGAATAATCAAGTCATGAATTATTAATTCCTCAAACACACACTCTCTTTAGTCATCATCATCACCGTCTTCACTCCTCCCGCCACTTATTAAACCCTATTTTCAAACTGTCATCCATCATCACATTCTAACTGATTTCCGTCTTTTTAGTATCTTCTAACCGCTCGTCAAGTAACTTTCACTTCGATCCTTCAATTTTCTTTTATCATCGAATATAAATAACGATTAATGTGTTTTTTTTATATTCGTAAAGTAGCTTTCATTTTCTTATTAGTTTACCGTCTTAATCTCTTATAATTAATTACTCGTTAAGTAGCTTTCATTTTGTTTTGTTAACCTGTTGTAATTGATCCTAGTAGCATATTGTTTGATCAAGTAAATTTATTATCTGATCGAGTAATTGAACGAATTATCGCTTTGTGTCATTGCTTACTTAATTTGTTGTAAATTAGCTCGTGAAGTAAGTTTCACTTTGATCCTTCATTTTTCTTATTAATTTTATCATCAAATATAAATAACGATTAATGTGTACTTGATATAGTCTGTTGTAACCGCTAGTGAAGTAATTCTCATTTCGATTATTCGTTTATTGTTTTCTTCATTTGTTGCACTTATAACTTGACGTAACCGTTGGTTGTTTGTTTGTGTTAATTTGTGCGAATATAAAAAGTCATTTCCTATTGTGCGTGCTAATCTAATTGCTCTGTGTAGCTTCTTAGAATTTCTCCTTTAATTGAAGAGGAAATAAATGCTCGTATAGTCGGTTTGTGTGAGTGTGTACCTGATTTATTGTGAAATTGTGCTCGTTTTTGAAGTAGTTTTCAAAGTTTAATCAACGTAACCAAACACTCCAAAACCTAAAATCACCACTTATAGTCATCACATTTTAACTGAATAGCACCTGTATAGTATAGTCTGTTATAACTGCTTTCCGTAAAATGTGTGCTTATATATGAAGTAAAAGATGATTCTATCTGTTGTTGTTAATCTGCTGCAACTGATTGTGAAGGGAGTTTCGTCTCGATTCTTTATTTTGTTATTAGTAGCGTATTGTTTGATTAAGTGATTGAATGGATACAATAACTCTTTTTTAACCTGTTTGTGTATGTGAGTAGTTGCAAATTTATTGATCGGGTAATTGAATAAAAAGCTGACCGAAGTTAATGTTGATTAAATTTGTGCTCATTCATGTTATTATGGCCGATGGAGTTCTTATTGCTATTAATAGTTTATAGTTTGGTCGAGTGATTGAACAGAAAATTGAACGAAACTACTGCTTGTTAAACTGTTTCTGTGACCGTGTGCTTGATTTGTTGTGAAATTGTGCTCATTGTGGAAGTAACTTTTTTATTGTTTTGTACTATTGAAACAATATCGGTCTGTTAGTGTTGAACTATACTAACTGCTCGTGAAGTAACTTTCATTTTGATATCTTCTTTTTGTACTAGTTTAATCATATGATCAAGTAATTGAAGAGGACTCTGAAGGGACATTGTTTTTAATTAAATCGGTTTGCGCAATTGTGTATCTGTTTGGTTGTGGATTTTTTTTTGGGTTTAGGAAGGGATCAAGTTGTTGCAATTACAGTAACACTGTAACTGAAATTATCAGCACTCGAAGTATTTTCTGATTGTTTGTGTGTTCAGCAGTTGTAATGCGATGGTCACATCCAGCGATGTTGAAGATATTGTTTCAAAGCTATCATCTGATAAAGCCAAATCACGCGAAGTAAGATTTCGTTATTACTTATTAGTTTATGGTTTTTGATCGTGTAAATCAAGAGGAAATTTAATGAAGTTAATGTTTATTGAATCCGCTTGTGTGATTGTGTACTTGAATTTGTTTGTTTTTTTGGATTCAGGATGGGATTAAGTTGTTGAATACATGGCTAGAAGGAGAAAAGTTGATCGAATTTTGTAAATATATTGGAGGGAATACATCAATGCTCAAACCTAATGAGGTCCCACACGGTAAGATGAATTATGCGCGTGCTGTATATATATTTGATAACCTAGAAATCCGCTAGAAGATTTATAATCTTATAAATGGCCAGCATTGCAGACTGATAGTGTCTAGGTACCATTTGGATGGACCAAATATCATTTAAACTTATCATTCCATCACGACCTCTAGTAATCCCGGAAGATCATTTGATCTGCAGTTTTGGAATCATCTGATGTTTGATGTCTATTAGTTTAATGCACGCATGATACTTAAATGTTGGTTTTTGAAATTTGCAGCTGAAACGTGGCCCTTTCTTGTTAGATTGCTCACCAAGGCTATACAATTGGAGGTACAATCAAGCAAGAAGCGCTTGCCGAAGTTGGTGTTTGCAAAGACTCTTAGAATCGTGGTACAACGAGCTGAAGATGGTATGTGTTTGGGCCAAGTTTTATAAGAAATAGGATCATTTGATCTGATGCAGTGTTATTATGGTATTTGGATATTTTTCACAAACTAAGCTTATTGGAAGCTATCTTTCATTAGATGTTTACCTCTTGGTTCGACATTATTTACTTTCCAGTTTATGATACCAGCAACTAAGAAAATGTCGGAGAAATAATTCTAATAACCTCATGTTGATAAAGACCGTGTGTTAGGATATCTATGCGACCTTTTTTACAATATGCGTGACTATCTGACACTTGGATATAGATTAATTAAGTGAAGAAATAGACGTGATATAGTGTAAAGAAAGCAATATTGCCTACGGCATTCATCTCCAAAGTATTGGAGTACCAGTTGGCATGCTAGATTTAGTTTTTCATGTATCAGAACTTGTTACCTTGGAAGCATACCATTTTGTTATATTATATTAACCGAAGTTAGAAAACAGAACAGTAGCTTTTATAACTGCAGTATTTTGAGTGTCATAAGATATCTGAATGCACTTTATATTGCAACATCGAGTATGTTGCATCCAATAAATTCATGCCATTGTTTGATGTGATCTGTTGACAGGCAAGACTTTGCACCTTCTGTCCGTGGCAAAAATGCTTTTCAATCATATATGGGATATCTTGAAGGATGTTCCAAGCTTCCAGTCGGAGTATGGAATTATTCTACGACATCTTTTAGCAGTCAAAGATCTTCAATTTCACTTAAGGATGCGTGTGTATTCTAGTGAGTGCTTCTTTAGCTATTACCTAAAGGGACTTTCGGGCCTATCTGAAATTTTAGAAATTCATAACTGTCTGTATCATGATTTTGCAAGGTCTGGTGCTTCTGTACATGGAAAAGATTGAGACAAGCTTAAGTGAGCCCAATAGCAGACAATCAAATCCCAAGGAGGAGGTCTTTCGTTGCATCCTCACGCTTCAATCACTTCTTGATAGTCCTCCTGGAGACTTTCCTGATGATCTCCGAGAGGGAGTAACAAAATGTTTTATAGCGATATTCTCTACATTGAGGTAACAAAATTGATAATCTGTGATTATACTATTTTCTCCAGCTTGGCAATGGATGTATTCTAGGGGTGCGCACAATGCAAGACCGTACTGAACATTATCAGAACTAAAAGTTGAAAATGTTAAAATCAAGAATCCCATCGCGCGTACCCCTCCCTTCCAATCTGGACGGTGAACAATACATACACTTTTAGACTAGTGATAAAAACACAATTCAGGACCTAATAAGTGGAACTGCATACTTGCCTGAGTATAGTCCAGTTTTATGGGCGTGACTTGAGTTTTGCATACCCCTATATGGTACGGCTTTTGAGATTAACATTCTATTCTCAGCATCATATCTAACATATGGGGCATCATATTGTATTATTTTCAGGGACGAGGGGAAGGTTTTGCGCAAATTGGTTGAGTGTATCAATGCATATCTGATAAGGGATGGGCCGAATATGGGCGGCCAATCCTTAGAAATTCATGATGCTGTACATCAGTTTCTTTTTCGTGTTTGGGGAACAACCCATGATCGTGGACTAAAGGTTCTTCAATCATTCTTTATGCTTTTTCATCATGGCAGCATATTAGGATGCACCACTCTGACATAAGTGTACGCTTCTTTAATTTTTCAACAGGATGCTCTTGTTTTATACGCGAGGTTACAATTAAAATTAGTAAGAGGTGCTACTGATGGCAGTGTTTTGTTGGAACAACTTATGGATATAGTAGTAAAGGAATTGGATCAGATTAGTACTTCCACTACCAGTCTGCCATGGTAGGTTCTACTATTCGGTACTTCTATTGCTTTCATCTTTATCCAAGTTGTGTTTTGGTCACTTTAGTGCAATTTATATAGGAGTGATACAACCAGGGATGATAAGCGAGGTACCTTAACAAACTCACAATCTAGTTTGCTGGAGCTTGCAGCTATTGTCTTTTGTCGGGTCAGTAATCTAATACTTGTTGAATCTTAAAGTCCTTACAAGTTGTTGGTTTTCTTCTATTTGTCACTTAAGCTGTTTCAGGATATCTGTGTGGATGACTATCTACACAGTTTTGGATTCTGGCTCATGATTTCGTTTCTTTTCATATATTTGAAACTATATTGTTCATAGGGTATTTGACTTTGTGTTTACCTTAGGCGTGTAATGGCATCGGATTCGTATAAGTTCAATTTAAATGCATCTTTTATTTCCATGCTCCAATCATGTTCATAAAAGTGAAAATTCTATAAAAGTTACAGAGTAATGAATTTTTTTCAGGCATGCATTATTCCATGTAAAGCACCTGTAAATGATAAACGAGCCAGAAGGGAGCATGCTGTTGTTTTTTTGCACGAACAAATTATCAAAGGAAAGTGGTCCTGGTAAGTTCTAAATTCATGTGTAGTCCGATTTACATATTCATGTCTCGTATTCCACCTTTCTGCTTTCTTGATAATACATTTATTCAATATGAAAAGTCCGGGTCCAACTCATATGGGATGATCCTTGGGGTTTACAAGTATCAGTAGGCCAATACAGTTGATTCATTTTGGTTCATTTTTATACGTCCTACTCTGCTTTGTTTTAAGTTGCTTGTTGGGTTCAAATGGCAACAACTTAAGTCAAGTGCTTTTATAAACTATGTTTTGATGCAATTCATGGTAAGCATTCTTGTATGTATCTGACCAGTCTTTCGTTTGTCTACACATAGTATGTTTAGTTCGTCTTGTTCGGCTAAATATGCATGTATGTTTATTTTTATGATATCAGCATACGGGATATGGAGTCTTATTTGGTTTAAGCTCCTTCATATGTTATATCTTGTTCATTAACTGTCTGGTTCTTGCTTTAATATGTTTGTTCCTAGGTTTAAAACTTGAAAAAGGTAATTTTGTGATTTTTCTTAGGAAGCAAAGTTAGCCATGTTGATAGTGGGGTGGGGGCTGGGGCTTGAGAAACGTTTAACTTTAGAGTAGACCACATTGACATGAAGATCACTACCCTCTGAGATTATCAATACATTGATAAGGGTTTTTTTTTTTTTTTTTTTTTTTACAGGAATGCAGCATTTTGCTTTCTTGTTCGCAACTACACAAGTCGTGTTAAGCGAGATCATTTCATCTACTGGTTCGAAGGATTATCTACAAACTTTGAGAGGTAAATCTCATTGAATATGGTTATACACTTATACCTAGTTTGTTGTATTATCTTATCTCAGAACTTAGAGTATTTTGCTTTTGTCATTCCATAATGTAAAACATTTTGCTTTCGTCATTCCATAATGTAAATTTAATATTTTATGTGGTCCCTAAGTTGCATGCTTACTATAAAGGGAACACGATTATGAGCAGTTATAGTTATTCACCCTAAAGTAGATAGGAATGTCCTAAAAGGTGACTAGTATTAGACTGGTGTATGTGTATTTGTATGCATGTTCTTGAGTATTCAAAAGCGCTTAAGACCATAGTCACATGGAAAGGGGATCGTTCTGCTACGAAATTGCGTTCAAGATCGTGGTTCTTTAGGTACCTAAAATTCGGTGCGGTGGGGGGTATTTGGGATCTCTGCGGGACGATGTACCATGTAATCGGGAAAGATGTACCAACAATAAATATATTTATTTTGTGCTATGAATATAACCCAAATATGTAATGCCTAAATAGTTCAATAGTTGATAAATCCTCATAACCAATAGTCAATAGAATAACTTTACAAAGCATTTTTATAATTTCATTTGTGTAGTTTTCTATATTGGCAGCCTTATTGTTACATCACCTATGATGGTTTCAGCACTTATGTTGCTAATGTAATACATGTTGCTTCAATTGTAAGTTGTAACTTTGTGGGTTATTGCAGAATAATGAATGCCGCAACCATGGATCATGCTTACGATGGTCTTCTTTGGACTCTACGGTATGCTGTTATGTTAAATTCCTTGTGTCGGCAAAAAAATTAAACCACACATACACACGTCAAGACACAATCAACTACAGTTCGACCTCTCGATCTGGTTTTAGCTTTTATAATTTTGTACGAACTCTTATATTTGTCATTCTGTTAATTGTAGGAGTCTTCAAGGACTCTCATCGGTACTTCTGTGTCCTGTTTATGGAGTAGATTACTCAACAGAGGTGGAATTCACCAATAATCAGGTGTGGTGTAGTTTCTTTCCATTTAACTGTTCTTGAAAATGAGAAGTTGACAAGCTGCTGCTGCAACTGAACATTGATTAAGTGCATGGACCTGAAAATATCTTAGTGTGCACTTTAATATGTCCTAATATCCTGTAATGTTCTTGTGCTCTTTGGGTTGATGTAACTAATATCCTGTAAAATTGTTTGTTATGTTTTGTCTATCTGTTATTTATGCTTACTATATTAAACTTACTTTTGTAAAAGTTTCAGGTGTACAGAGGCTGGCATACAATATGGAACACTCTCCTACGTGGTTTACCAATGTTCAATAATGTTACATCAGTTGTAAGTATTTCTTATGCCAATGCCTTAACATCAGCTGCAGTAACATATGTTTTTGAAATATATGTGCTTACTCCTCATTGCAAGTCATCCTTACACTTGGCACAAATTTCAGTTACTCTAGTTATTATGATAGTTTTCTGAATTTGTTGCATTTTCTGTACTGTTTCATCTTATATTTGTGACACCTATTTAAGAAAACATGAAAGTCATCTTGGATAAGAGTAACACACTCTTTAGTTTTGCCTTATCTCTCTTAACTATTTAAATTAATTTGAATCTTATATAAAAGTAGTAAGCATTATGTAAGGTTTTGACCCGTGGCTGTTGGGAAATGGCTTTTCTTCACTTTTTGTTAACTAGTATGAAGTAGCCAACTTTTGACCATTTTTGCATTTATACTTTAACAGCAAATGCTTGCAAGATTGGACATTGCTTAAGTGTTTTTTATTCAAACTAATTTAAATAAACCGCCACTCCACTTCAAGTACCAAAGGAACTTTGTGGTATCTCCTACATATCTTGAAGGTAGTGAATAGTGAGGAACATTTGGTTGCAACAACAGAATACGGTGTTCATCATTTAGAATGCAATTGAAACAAATAGCTATCTATGTTGTTGCTGATGTTATGCTATAATGCCTTTATTCTTTTATTTTCTTTCTGGGCTATTCAGGCGGATGCTGCTCTTATACTTCTTGGAAATGTTAATTTGAGTGTAAGCATGCTGTTCTGATGAACTAGCCATCTTTTCTTTCTTTTCGTGGATATTTTCTTCGCCTAATGAGAATTAAGTAGTTAAATTTTGAGAACTTCTGTTCTGCATTTTGCTTTCAGGACCCAATGAACAACTTTATTGTGGCTAATGATGTATGGGATCTTCGCGTGTTTAAAAGTTCTCCGTCAGTGTAGGTTCTTTACTTGACATATTTAGTATTCTTTTCTTTTTCTTTTCTGTAAGTGAATTTTAAGTTTTTTACCTCAAGCTTAGTAATTTTGGTATCGTTTTTTGATACATTTTTGATTGTTTGCATGATACTAAAGGAACTACCCAACTATATTATTGGACTTAACCCTGACATTTTAGTTCTGGATGAGATGGGTTTGACTTTGTTGCTGACTCTAGTCACTTATCTATGACCCAATTTGACTAGAACAATGAAGACTTCGATTTGAAATGAGCCGATGACTAGATTTTGCTAGTTGTTAGCAAGTCCTCTTTAGAATAGCTAGTTGTTAGCCTTTTCATTAGAAAGGAAATAGCTATCATTGTTATTATAGCATTATTTCTGCTGCTACTTCTCGTGCCCAGTCCTCTTCTCAGTGGTTAATGTGTGATTATTTTCATAATATGCCCTTAGATAGTATTGATTTCAACATTTGGCATTCTGCGGGTTCTATGGCAATTCAATGCTTGATTAACATACATAATTGGTTCGTTTTTAACTATCTTATGGGAAGCTATGGTATCATTGACATATGGTCACAAATTTATCTTCTAATTAAAGTTGTGTTACTTTTACCATTAATTTCTTGGTGCCCTTTTTGGATCACCTGTTTTCCTTTTGCAATACTCATGTTCTCATAAATGTTTTGTTATAACTATGATCAGGTCTCTTTTACGCTTCATATCAGGCTATTTTTCAAAGAAAGGATCCCATGTAAGTGGTTTGGGCTACATGCCTTGAATTATTTCAAATATTTGGTATTTTCACATAATTTACAAGAAGATATTTCATTAAAGCTATATAGCACATACCCTAGGGCTAGCACAAAACCAGGTAACTTATTGCTTAGTTTCATAGAATATATGAAAGCAAGGTTGTAATATGACCATTTCTGTTATTCTGATTTATTAAATTGCTGAATGTGGAATATTTCTTCTCAGTAGACTAATAACTAATTCATGGAATTGTGGATGTGACAAAGAAAGTCATTTCTAAAAGTAAATTTATATCAAATAGTTAGTATCAAAATTTCAGTTCTATAGGTTCACGTGATGTAAAACTGAATATGTTTTGACTTGATATGAACTGTTTAATGCACTCACATAATTAAGTTTAATCTTCTGAAATAATACTAGTTTTAAGTGAATTTTGCACTGCCGGTGGAACATTCTTATATCTACGTTTTCATTTTATGATCCTTCTATCACTACATGTAATTAATCACAATTCTGAAAGATAAGAGCCATAGTATTTCTTCCTTTCTTTAGTTAGGACACCCTGATACCTTGTTATTATCTTACCATAATCAATCTTGCTGTTTTTTGCTCATTGTGTAGGGTGATCTGCGTGATGTTTTACATTTAAGAAAGGATTTATTAAGGACAATTATGGGCTTACTCAATTGGAAGGTTTGTTTTCCGTAATCTGCTGTATAGTCCTTTCTGATGTATCTTTCAAGCTGTTATTTGCTTGCTGCCTAAAAGCTAAATGGTTTGATTCAGTGCTGATATTTTTAAATCACCTAAAAGGTAAAACAAAATTAACTTTCTGGAGGTTTTTTTGTGTACATGCTAAGTTTATATGACTGATACTAGTGATACCCAATGAATGACAAAATGCCATTGAAGAAAAATAGATAATATTTCATCAATAACAAGGGTGGGTTTAAAATTGGGTGTTGGATGGCCTTTAACAAAAGGGTTCCTGTACCCGAAACTGACACAGGTGGGTAGGTTTTAGTTTTACACTGGTCTGTCGTCAACATATTAGTCAAATATGAGGGTTAAAAGTACGTTAATTGCTCCTTCCATTTTATTCAGGAACGTTTGGTGTTCAATGAGCAAATGGTTGTATTGCTACCAGCAGCTGTATTCTCCCTTTGCGTTGGTTCTGCTTGTTTTGCATATTTTGATAAAGGATGTTCTTTGGCTCACCTTCTTGTAGATATTCCTGTGACCATTGATGACAACGTGGAGGTACACTGAACATTGTTTCTCATTATGTGTATTGATTTTTGACTAATTTGGTCCACAAATCTGACTATTCAGCTTCCTTGTAGGGTGAAAAAGTGGAGCAGGAAAGACTTGATCTGTTTGACTGCTCTGTGGAAGTGCTTGCTCAAATTTGTCTTGATTCTCAAGCAGAGGTTTATTCCATGGGACCTGAGAAATGTTTATTCGAGTCATGTTTTATCTAATGGGTCAAATGGGTAAACTTAAATAAGTTGGATTACTTGGACCTTATTATATGGGTTGGATGTGTTGAAAGTGACCTGAAGTAAATTTTAAGTGCATACAAACTCTTAGATTTCTTTAGAAAAGAAAATGATTATTATATCAAGTAAATCTATCTTCACAATCATATTCATTACTAATAGAATTCAAGAAAAAGGGGAAAACGTTTGCCGGCCAAAGCGAGTCGACTAGTATCAAAATTGACCCGTTATGCTCATTTTGATTTCTACTCGATCCGCACATTTTTCCACCTCTAAAATGTAGCAATTATTTTTGGTTGTGTTAGGTTGCCCAATCTCTTTTCTACGAGAAGGTGCGTCTTCCCCGTCATTTAAGGGACTCACTGCTTGATGAAATGGAGCTCAACATTCTTGAAGTAATAAATAATAAAAAGATTGAAAATATGACCCTCTCAGATGTTTTCTATCTATGTGCTCTTTTGTCGAATCTCATTTATGGTTTATGTGTTACAAGGTATGTTTCAACCTTTACAAATTTCTGTTTATATGGTCATCGATATGCAATGCATACTGAGAACAATTTACACTATTCTAGTTCCTCAGGGTCCTGAACTTTTCCAAATAACTAAATTTATTTTAAACTTCTAGTTGTCTACTAAGCTCTTCATTGTTCGGGTTTGTTATGTTTTCTAAGGTGTGACATGGTTGTCGAGTTGGGAATTTGACCTCTTTACTTTTGAATGGGTTGATCTGGGCTGTATTTTATCTTATTAAGGGAAAATCAAATTAATTTTTGTTAAAAGGATAACTAGTCACATGTGTCAAATGGGTGAAACCCGTTGAGCTGTCCAAAGCCTATCTTAGCATGTAAAAACTTCTACATTGCTTTATTTTATATTTACTATTGAAATACTATTGATTTGTTAAATAATTAGCACAAGACTAGAAATTGACGGAAATTTGTTACGGGTCAACCCAACTTTTCCTCGCCCCTTATAGCCCGCACCGTATAGTGGTCCATTTCAACCCCCCATGTTTTGAGCTGTTATCCAACCCACCTTGACCCACCCATGATGCCACCTCTCATGGTAATGTTGTAAGATCCATCAGAGTGAATAATTACGTTCAATATTATATCTCCTTCCATATCCACATATATATTGGCAGCTGGTTATGAAGTAGAAATTTATACATATCATCTAAACTTTTTTTTTTCTTGCCATCAGACTTAAAGAAGAAAAAGTGTCTTTCCTCACCACGATCAGTCAACACATCCTAGAAATGATGAGTCATGCTGTTTCCATTATTGAAAAATGCACCAGTGAAACACGATGCGGTTTTTTCGGCTTCAATGCTGGTCTTGATGGCATGGACTCCGTGCTAAATTCCGTAAAAAGTTTTATTGGTTCACCATTCTTCATCTATCCTGAGAATGATTCTACACTGTTTAAGAATATTATACAATCAATCAAGAGTCTGTTGGAGGCTCTGAATAGACTATATGAGGGGTTGTTTAATGGCTTAAATTATTGGTCTGATCCAGACATATATGATCAAGAATCGCAGTCATCAAAACGTATTAAAATGACAATTTTGGACGAAGAGTTGGATGCAAATGATGATTCAAAAGATGTTACTATTAGGAGTAGCGGTGGAGAGCCATCATTAGTTTCTTCTACTGTTAATTGGAAGCTGAACATTATATCATTAATCTCAAGCTTTTTCTCTGTTCTTCCAGTTGCCACATGGGATGTGCTAACTGATTTGATGCGAATTGAAAGTGATCAAAGGGTAATTTATCATTTTTATCCTTTTCGTTAACAAATTATATAGCTGTAATATTGATTATCATGTTCGTGCAGATAATAGAATGTCTTCTGCTTAACCTTTGTCAACATCCTTGCTGGTCTTCTTGCCAAGGATTTTCCGACATGGTACGCTCTTATGGAAGATACTGAATCCTAGATGTGGCTGTTTCAGCCCATTAGCTTATGGACGGGTTGGTACAGGTTATGTTTTATCTGTAACGGGTCAAACAGGTACAAAAAGTAAGCTTAAAAGGAAACATGTTTAATGGGTCGAGCGGGTTAAACTGGCTCAGAATGTATGTTGTAATACTTTTTAAAATCGTTTTGCCTCATAAGATTTACGGCGATATAATTTTTCTAGAAAAAAGTGTTACACGTGTCAACCCACCCCGTTTCGACCCATACCAGAAGTTACCTGTTTTAACCCGTTACCCAACCTGCCCCACCCCTCCCCCTTTTTGCCATCTGTACTGCTTCTGTATGCATGTGAATGATGATAGTAAACAGCTTGTGACTTCTATGTGTACTACTTGTCCTCGTCTAAAGTTTATGGTTTTGCAGGTGGTCTCACTGGACAAGATGGTTGATATGCTTTCTGATGTAAAGCTTCAACCGACTAAGATATTGGTTGCTATATGTGGCCTGTTACAAAGATTAATGTCCTTAAATAAAGCTATAAAGGCAAAAGATGTCACTCATTCTATCAATCCAGGATCTTCTGAAAAGGTTTGGTGCATTGATCTGCAGTATTAAAGTTTACATTCAACTAGACTATACATTAAAGATAAAATCTCAAGTCAGCAGACTCTAGCTTAACCACTATGTTTATGTGATTACGTTATAATACATAAGTACATTTTTAATTAATCAGTTCTCTCCCTCATGATTTCTTATTCTCTTCTCCCTCGAAATTCTATAGATCAACAAACATGGATAATCGACATGAAAACAACACAGAGAGACTAAAGATTCAATAACATCATACCCTTTTTCAACAACTTCCTTATCAGTCTCTGTACTGAAATTTCACCTCTCAAGTACTTCATTGGTTATAGTTGCAAGAAGTTTATACCTTAAAGAAGAAACCTAACCCACACATGATCATTGCCTAGCGTCCGGATATTGTTGTCTCCTTTAATTATAACAATACAAGCACTGATAGCCTAGTTAATTTTCCATAAATAAAAATCCAAAAGGCCATAATAACTGTTCATCTTTATATAATGAGAAACTTATAAGACTTGACTAAGTTAATTGCACAAGGAGACCCATTGCTTGATGGCAAGCTGCACATTTATCTACCAACTATTTGAATGCACTCATGTGGTGACCATAGTGCTAAAAGGGTAGGTGTATCTAGTCCTTCATTCAATGTCCTTGTGCCTTTGTTGATCACTTAGGGACTTTTATATAGCTGTAAGCTGAAGCAGTGAGCCACACTAATACAATTACAATTTGTTTTATGAGGTTCTACTGACGGCCTTCCTAATCATTTCTTACATTTTTCTTAATGTTTTTTAGGATGCATCACGAGTTGCTATGGAGTTAATTCTAGAGAATGACTCGCAGAGTTTAGTACCCTTGGGTGATCTTGTTAACAAAATAGCAGAGAATGAAAAGTTTGATTGGTTTGGTCGTGTTAAGCTCATTGATTGCATATGCAACTTTGTATTACTTGAACCTCAAATTGGTCAGGTACTTATGCTTGTATTGCTGTCCTAAATTTCTTCTTGTAGTAACATCGTTCTGAATTTTTCTGGTGCTTTTCATGGTTTCTGCTGTGTTTAATTTAATAGACCATGATTGAGAAGCTGCTACTGATGCTCAGAGATCCTGACTTCCGAGTTCGATTTTCTCTGGCAAGAAGAATTGGTGTTCTTTTCCAAACATGGGATGGCCATGATGAGCTCTTCCAGGATATACTGTATGATTTCAAACATAACATACTCTTTCCATAAATTGTTTAACAACATGCAACTGAAAGCATTGCATTATTTTTGTTCTATATTTCCCATTTCTTATGTTATTTTAGTTAGTTTGCGGCAGCACCCTGGGGTTATTGATCGTAAATAGCGGTGGCAAAATTGGTGGGCTGGGTAAACAATAACAATAGGTAGTTATTTATGCAGGTCAAAACGGACCGCGCCAGCTTGGATCGACACAAACATTTTTTTGGTCAATTTCCTCTAGTTATTAATAAATAGTTTATGTGCGAAATATGATATCAAGACTGGATTATTATAACATGAATCAAAATTTAGATGTAAAATGTTTTAGAAAGGTTTATGCATTAGAAGTATAATGACTTAAGCAGGACATGAAGGAGCTTCTCTTGTCCGAGGACATGACCTCTAATACGAACGCGTGGAGAGATAGAATTAGAATAGGCGGATAGAAGGGCTAGGTTGTTGGAGGTATTGAGGTTTTGTGTTTAGGCTTTTAGGAGCTTGTTGGTGGCTTTGCGTCTTGCGTATTTAGGTTTTGAGTTCTTTAGCTAGTTCCCTTTAGGCTTTTTAGGTGTTGTGTAGCCCCCTTTTTCCTTTTGCTTTGCCTCTAGGTTTAGACCCCCATAGTGTTTGCCCTCCATAGAACGGCATAGAACTTCTCTGCTCTCTACACTGGCCGGAGGCCCCCTAGAAGCAGTCTCTCTACTTCCGGGTTAATCCTGGGGGTAGGGGTAGGATGGGTCTACATTTCACCTCCCCATACCCCGCTCTCGCAGGATTGTGTATGTTGTTGTATGCATTAAAAGTAGAGGCTGCAATATACGCCCATCCGCATTGAATTGGGCTGTTTGGGCAAAATTTTCATAAACTTTTGGGTGCAAATGGGCACTCCAAATTATTACGCGGGTCTCAGTGGACTAATTTAGATAACAGGTATGACCACCACGGGTCCAGTGGGCATCAACTTTAATCTTAGTGGGTCACATCTATACATTAAAATCATGGATTCAGCCAACATTACTGATTTCTATGGCTCAAGTCCATATCGCAACTATGGCATCTTGCTCAACATTCCACCTGGCAGTTGTCATCACTGTTGATGACTTTGCCCCATAACTTGCATCATGTTTCAGGTCGAATTTTGGTGTGAAGTTGGTGGTGCTATTTAAAGATAAGCTTGTCAAAGCAAAGGAAGTTCTGGCTGCTGGTCACCAACCACGTCCTGTTATGGAAACCATCATTGTTACTCTTGCGCATCTTGCCATGCACAGTGATAAAATTGAGTTAGAGGTATTCTTATTTCATTATCACAACTAAAAAAATCAAAGTGTTAATGCCCCAAAACATTTTACCAACACTTATACACAGAAACAAATCTACAACCAATAATTAGATAAAAAGCAGGTTTGTAACATGCTAACATAAACCTGTTAGTCAAATGTAGGAATTTTACTGGAGATGGGTTTTGTGATTATCATGTTTCAAATGGCCAGAAAACGGACCTTGTTGTGAACAATATTCACTGCCTGTTATATATAATAAACCGGCTAGTTTAGTGTTTGATTTATGTGGAAATTTAATCGGGTGATAGCCAACCAGTTCTTGAAATGATATTTTTGATTGTTAACTGTTCTCTATGGGGTAGTAAGTTTGCTTCTGCTGACTAATAGTTTGTGTTGGGTCTGTTGGCACATGCAGGCTGTTTTTATGATCTGTGTTATTTCTGCAATAGATTCTTCCCAGAGGGAACTAGTTGGTGCAGTACTTGATAATCTATCTCAAAAACTACACTACAGCTCTAGGTCAGAGGTATTTTAGCAGTTTATCTTACATCACTATCTTGCTAGCTTATTAGAAGTTTCTAAAGATTGATATTTGTATTTTTCGAAAATGAAAGTTAGATATCTCTACTTGTGTATACTTACATAAATGCCTGCCTGTTATTGAGTATTCGTGTTGAATCTTCTGCAGTACATTGGAGAGCTTATTGCACCGATACTTTTCTTCTGGGTGCATTGTGGCGTAAGCTTAGTTGCACTGGTTGAGGTACTTTCGTTACAAGTGTTATATTGAAACAAGTTTTTTGTTTGTTTCATTGAAACATTATTAAATGTACATTTAATTGCTTTTGGTGTATGCAGACACGGGAGCTATTTGTACTCAATGTGGAAGCTAGTAATTTCATTCAATATTGTTGCCATTGGCTCCTTCCAGCTTTGGTTTTGCATAATGATATATCCAGCCTTAACTGGGTTGCTAAGGTGTGATTTTTACAACTTGGTGTATGTTTCCATCTGGTGGTTCACAGATACCCTATATCGTATTATTTAGGTTTACGTTATTATTGTCATTCTTTTGTTTTATGGGCCATAACGATCACATTGACTGTTTCCAAAGTTCTTTTTCTTAAATATGGACTAAAAATTGTGTGCAACTCAACCCATAACTGTTTATTTCGGCCAGTACAGAAATTACCTGTTTAAGCCACAACCTGGAATGACATGTCACCCTACCCACCCATATTGCCATTTCTAGTTTTGTCTTTGGTTCACTACGTGGAATGATATTTCAGGTGCTAGTTAGTTTAGAAGTTCATTATTTGTGTATATCCACCCAACTAATTTGAATCCTTTTATTATTGTTTTGCAATTTTTTGACACTAGCTAATTGTTTTTGTCTTTAAGCTGATATCCTTTCTGCCTGCAGGTTGCCGGTCAAGCTTCTGCAGCGCTTATAAAAAGTCATTTTGTGCCTATCTTTTCTGTTTGCATAGCATTACATTGCAGTAAAAGGTCTGGGTGGGAATCTGGAACATCAGTACTTCAGAGTTCAATGTTAAGTATCTCTGGGATATCTGAGAATGAGCGGGATACTCTCATCAAGAGACACATGGTTTGCTACTCTACCTTTAATAGTGGTTTTGTCAGTGGGTTTTTGATTGTAAAGCTTAATTTTACATGAAAGTGTGAATTCATATTATTTGCTTATGTGGCTTTAGTTATATATATATATATATATGATAAAGATCAAATAAAAAGACAAATATTCGAAGGATAAAAAGATTTATTTTTTTAAAAAAGTTCTCAAAAAATTCTGAAAAAATTCCACAAGATCGTGTATGTTGGTGCATGAAAAAGTTGTAAAGGAAGTTTTTCTAAAAGTGGATAGTTTTGCCGAAATTTTTTTATTAAAAAAATTTTTTTATAAAAAAAAAAACGTTTGAAAATGGGAAGGCATAAATCAGAGTTTTTAGTGCAAACTAAAAACTTCTTTTTTGTACCCAACTTCTATTGACTTTTTGCTTCAAAATTTTAATTGCCGCATCAAAACTATAACAAGATCAAAAAATTTGTGCATCAAAATTCTCTTTTTTTGCGCATTAAAAAAAACGTAAAAAACTCAAAATTAGAAAAACTAACATCTTTTACAAAAGTTTTAATAATTTCTTGCACCACATAATACCTGATATAAATTGGAATTTTTTTTTGGAATTTTTTCGAGAACTTTTTAAAAAAAAGTTTTCCTTCTTTTTTAACCTTCTCCGATACGAATATTTGTCTTTTTTATTTATAACCTTCCTCTATAATATAATTATATATAGTACAGTATATATCTATATATATATATATATATATATATATATATATATATATATATATATAATGTTATCTTAAAAATTGCACAATGACCAATGGCCATTATTTGCTAGGGCATGCAGAGCATCTTGCTCGAGCTAGCAAGTATATCATGATCCCATATAAATATGGCATATGTGTCTGTAGAATTATCGTGAGAAGCAACAGGGAACCGAGAAATTAGACTTATTAAATCCAATGATTCATAGCCTTGGATTCACTTTGTTGCTGCATGCAGAATCTTGCTGCTAGCAAAGTATATCATATCCCATATATATATGCATATGTGTTTGTAGAATCATCGTGAGAAGCAATGGGACCACTTTATTAAATCCAAGTTCATAGCTTTGATTCACTTCTATAAATGAAGTTCCTTTTTTCTGTTCATGGTCTCATATATGTACAATTTTATGAATACAATATACAAATCGTAAATTTGACTCGCAATATGCAAATCTGCTGAAACATTTCCTATTATCTAATTGCAGGTCTCCATTGTCTGTCACATTTTATCACTTGCTTCCCGGTTATCAGAACCTGCATTACCTTTTTTTACCAAGGATACCATTCAACGTGCTATCCAAACAGTTGTCGATGGTTTCTTGAGCATGTAATATTTGCAAATGTTAATATTTTAAAGTGTTATCTTATACTGTCTAATCATAATACTATTTAATTTTGCAGGGAAGAAACTCCTGGCACCACAGTTGTAATGGACAAAATTAACATTTTTCGCCCGGATAGAGTTTTTATGGTGATATGTTAATATATCATAACTTCATATTTTGTGATCCTTTAATTTCTTCTTTACTTAAATGACATCTATCTGTACAACCTCATGACAGTGGCTTTGTATTGTGTCTTCTTGTTGTGCAGTTCATACTTGAAATGCATCATAAAATTACAGCATCTATTCACCATAGGCACAGATCTAACAGGTTGTCTGGGATTGAAGTGCTTGTTAATGTTCTTGGACATAGGGCTGCAGTACCAAGCACATCCAAGTGAGTTCAGACTTTTCTTTTACGCTTCCTGAATATGGGTAGCACCCGTTTTACTTATTCATGAGTCAGGGCTATGGTTAATCAATAACGGGCCACACAAGCTGAAAGTTGCCCAATATTTTTTAAATGCTTACTGCTTGTCTGCTTCCTAATTAATTGTATTTTACAAAGTTGGATCATCATTTTAATAAATCGGATTTTGTAGTCATATCTAACACATTATTTATACTTCTTCTGTTACACAATTTAAAAACAAACATTATTCTTACAAATTATATTTAAGTGGACAGTTTCACCCTTTTGCCACTCATTAAATGCTTTATTTGAGCTGTGATAATAATTTATAGGGGTAACGTGGCATACTTAACTACCTGCTCTGTTTTACCTGGAGACGTATTTTGAGACATTCTAAACTCTAAAATAGTAAGATGGACAATAATTTGTGGACTAAGGAAGTATGTAAAAACTGGAGATATTATGCTTACCCTTCACATTTCGATCATACCAAAAACAACCCACACCCATATTGACCAGTCACCATTCTGCCATATCTTTTAGATGAATGATACATATCCTGTTTGAGATACTCTCTACTGAGAAAATTCTTCACTATGATTCTGCAGCTACCTTTTCAACTTGGTGGGGCAATTCATTGTTTATGGCCCCTTACAAGATCAATGCTGTCAGATTATTTCTGCATTGTTAAAAACGCTCAAGGATAACCAATCTAAAGATGGTATTAATGTTCTAGGTGAACAACTTCAGGTCTATCTCTGGCTTCTCTACATGATCATTTTTACCGGTTTATCATTATAAACCATGATTTTCTATGTTTTGCTATTCTTGTGGTGCAGTTTCTCATATGTAAGTTAGTTGAATGTTGCATTCCCTCAAAATCGGACATCAAACATTCTTGCACTCAACCATCAGAGGCATTGTCACTGCTTCATCGGCTTGTTGTGGATTCTGATCCAGCTCTTCATAACCATATTAAAGTATGTTATTTTAGTTAGGACAAAATTACATACAATTCATTGCTGCTCAGAAGGCTCTGGAATAGAAATGGAAAATGGGGCTGGTCGGGCGCGTTGTCTAACTGGGTAAAATGGGTAAATTAACATGGATTTAACCGAGTCAGGCCAGGCTGAGTAACACTAATGACCTTTTTTTTCTTCTATTGTCTGATGTTTATCTGGTTTGTGTGTTAAGTGTGCTTGCAAGATATTTATCTTAGATAGTGATCTAGCTCTTCCCTAAAATGATTTAAAAGGTCTTCTGCATTTCATTTTAATCTATTTTTGCAGCTTTTGACCCATTTGGCCCTGCTTTTTCCCATTCGACCTGTTAGAGAATACGTATGACCCAGATTGACCAATTTATCTATTAACGGGTCAAAATTTCCTCCTCTACTTAGAACTAAGAAGTTCATATCTTTGATTATTGCGAGACATTTGTTTCTCTTTTAAGCTTTAAGGCGAGTACCCATCCGCATTTGACAAGTGTGTTATTTCAGGAACTTGGGACCTTTCCTGAATTTGAGATATTTGATAGAATTCGTATGTTTCATCATGAACTTTGCCAAGATTACTCAGCAAGAGATCACTTATTGGAGGTAAAATGGCATTTTCGAGAGTTCCTGTAGTTAATCTTATATTTAGTGTGAAGTTCTTTGCATGTTTTCTTTCCCAAAAATGTGCATGCTTAAATGCTTATTTGTTTCAGCTTGTAAAGAGATCTAGTCATCTTCCGCCACGGCTGGTCATATGCAGGTCATTTGTTTTTCTCTTTAATGTTAATCTCCTACCCGGGTTAAATAATTATCTGACCTGGTTTTTGGCTTATTCATGCAGTCTCAAAGCTCTACACAGTATTATGTTCACAGGGTCTCAACGTGAAAAGAATGCACAACAACTTTTTGGAGATACATTATGGAAATATGACCATGAAATTGTACACTCTGTTTGGGCTTTAGTCCGAATGGCCAGCTCAGATATAACAAACAGTTTTGGACCGTTCGTTTCTGATTTTTTATCTATGGTACCAATTTTTATGTTTGTTCAAGTTAGTCCAACATACTTACTCTCGAGTTGTAATATTAAAGATAATTCTCCTGCTGCTTGCTGGTTTCAGATTGGTATTGGGGACCCACATCGTGTTGTTTTCCATCTTCCTGGGGAGTCAAACCGGATACATGTTTGCCGGCCTCTTAATTCTGATAGTGGTAGTGGCTTCAGTTTTCATATGGAGTCAGGTTTATCCGAAGAGCTGTTAGTTGCAGTGATGAAGCTTTTGAAGAAGTATTTGATGGATGAATCTGTTGAGATAATTGAGATGGCATCACATGCATTACGCGTAAGTCGATTATAATTTTTGTCTATATAGGGCCAAAATGCATGTGAATCTGGAGACACGATTATTATTCCATTTATGTGTTGATTGTGTGATTCTCTATCTCCAAAAATATCATATACTCAGTTATGTGGTTTCTGACGTTGGTCTTAAGATCTGTTTATAAGCATCTACTTTATATTCGTATTTAATATGTTTATTAACAAATCTGCGATTGATCAGGGGATACTTTCAACTGAAAGTGGTCACAGAGCTTTACTTTCACTTGATTCTTATGAGAAGTCCATTCTTGAGGTAAGAACAAGAAATTGTCATTGTACCATATCACTCATTATTTTAAAATTCTTATTGGGTGTTAATAACCCATATCTGTTCATTATGTGACCTTAAATTATAAATGTCATTATGCAGAGGCTCTTGTGAACCAATTCTTGTAATAATATCAATTCAGTTGCTATATTTTAATTAAAAAATTTCTTTGGATGTTGTATCTTTCTCCGTAAAAATGGTATTTTATGGTTAGGTTTTCGTGAAGTAGTCTGCATATGCTTGAGTCAGTCAGATGATTTAAATGGTGGTTGCACTGCCTTATGCTTCATCACATGCAGGTTCACTCTAAGGGTATTAACACAGAGCTAGTTCAGAGTTCGTTACTGGATTTAGAGAGGAAGTTTAATGGTAATGTCTTGCATGTCAAAACTTTCCTTTTTCCTTATGATTACATAATGGTCTTAGTAATGCACATGTCTTTTCCTGATCTCCTTTTAACCACACTACGGGGGTGTTTGTTTCGGCTTATACGCGGGCTTATGAGCTTATTTGATTTCAGCTTATATAACATAAGCCCCAGTTTTTCGGCTTATTTTGAGACTTGTGGGCTTATATAAGTTTATTGTGATATGCTAAACTTATATAAGCCCATAAGTCTTAATATAAGCCAGAAAATTGGGGCTTATGTTATATAAGCCGAAATCAAATAAGCTCATAAGCCCGCATATAAGCCGAAACAAACACCCCCTACGTTGTTCTTCTTGTTTGTTTTACATATACATTTTTTCTTTAATTGTTCTGGTCAAATCAACATTACCATATGAACCAAAGTATAGCTAAAGTAGACTAGCTGCGCTTGTGGCTTGTGCATATGAATCCTAAATGTGCTACCTAAAACATAGGTTTTCTCTTCCTTTAAATTAGGGGTGGCAAGAAGATCAGATCAGGTGGGTTGGCTAATTGGTCAAAATGGAGCACTTTACAATTACATAGTGTAATGTTTCGGCCTGTTCGGTTGACCTCTCACACTTTTTTGATAGTGTTTAAAATCTTAAATAATTAATCATTGCGTCAATTGTGACTGCAAAAGAAACAGTAATATTTTTTACAATGATAACTTAAAACTTTAAATCAAACAATATATGATTTAAAACTAGACTTTGGTTGACTTCAACAACCCGTTTGACCCTTTTGACCAACTTTCTTTTCAGTTAAGAGTATAGATTTCACCCATTTGAGATTAACCAATCTCATTTATATTTATATAGCTTGAAATTTTCATCTCTAGTTGAAATTCCCGTTATTATTGATCACGTTGTAACTTATCAAATACTTCTGTCAGGTCAAGCAATATCAATTGAGAAGGCTAGTACATGGGCGACTCGTGACAAAACATTTGAGACATGGGTCTCTCAGCTAGTTTATGCCCTCATTTATTATTGTAATGATACTATTTTAAGGTACCATTCCTTCTTTGTTCCTGCGTAATGGGTATAGATGTTTATGTCTGTGCATGGTTTGATATGGATATGCATGATAGGTTATGTCAGGATGTTGTGCTGCTGAAATCTGAAGTTGCAGAGCTTCTTCTGTCAAATGTCATGGTTAATCTTGCAAAGAGGAAGGATTTAGACATTGATCTTTGCAAGCTGATCTCTGAGAAGGTTATCTTGTTAATTTCTCTTTTTGTTACTCACATTGACCGCAGAAATCTTTGAGAAATAAATCTAGTCTTTAATTCTCAATATGATTTGACCTTGGCTTTAAATTAGTGATTTATAATGATATTGATATGCAGGTGTTGGAAGAGATAGTTGTTGAGTCCAATAAGTTAACAAGATCAGTTCAGGTTATTTTGGATGCACTCAATGAACTTCGGCTCTGTCATGTAATGGAGAGAGCTGCTTCTGTTCCTTCTAAAACTGATGGTTCAAAGGTAAAATGCTGATGCTATCAAATATCAGTATTCTGCTGTCTTTTAATTGTCAAATGATATATGTTGTTAGGGTTTTACTTTTATTTGAAACATCTTGACCGAAAAAAACCCTGTTGAGGTTAATTCATATTTTTAAAAGTAAACATGATTTGGCTTGTTCTTATGTTACCGTATAATTTGTTTGCTTGAGAAAATTATTCTCTAACATTATATTATCTTGTCTTTAGTTATTAATTTCTAAGTTATTTAACTAATTCTGAGATGAAGATACTAAGGCTTAAATTTACAGTCTGCCAAGTCATCTGGTTATAGCTCCAGATCCCGTACTACACCACATAAGTCAAGGGACCATGTGTCAGTGTCTAGTCAACCACTGGCATCTACATTGACTTGGGATAAGGTAAAAATCTTGTATTAATTGTTTTGTACTGCTGATTATTTGCTTATCATAAATGAATATTTATTGGAGCCAATTTGATAAATGTACTTCATGTCGTGATTTACGCTCAACACATTACATTTCTCAGGTTTATTGGCTTCCAATTGACTATCTTGTTGTCGCCAAGTCAGCCATTGTGAGTTAGTTTCTTTATAAATTAATAATAAACGGGTTAGTACAGGGTTTAATATTGGTAAAGGGTTAAAGCTGGTGAAATTTAATAATCAGCTAAAATTTAAATGAGTCGAACGGGCCAAAAGCGAACAATGTTTTACTAGACGCTTGCAACGTTTTAAACGATTTTTTTTTCAAATATGGTCTATTTATTAATTTAATAATATATTTTTTCAGTATATTTCATTTATTAATTGTTTACAAATTCAAAATTTGGACAACAGAAGTGTTGGTGGGTTGGCCTGATCAGATCCTTGTTTACCTGCACGTAAATCTTCTGTTTTAACTTGACCCAACCTGCCGTACTGTCCATATCACCAACTACGATCATCTATTTCTCATACCAATCCCCATGATGTTTATGTCGTGTAACTGATGCAAGTCTTTTCTATACTTGCTACTTTCTGACCTTCACATATTCATTAATAGGGGTGTGGCTCATACTTCACTGCTGTTATGTATGTGGAGCATTGGTGTCAAGAGCATTTTAATTGCCTCACATTAGGAAGTCCAGATTTTTCCAATCTAGAAATGGTATGTTAAGCTCTTTAGTTACTTTAATAAGAGTTTCCATAAAAACTTCTTTAAGTTATTTTTCATAATGTTTTGTTAGGTAAGGCATTATAAGTTACTAATGATCCTTTATTTTTGATTATCAGCTGCCACACCACATAGAAATTCTAGTCTCAGCAGTTACCCAAATAAACGAACCAGACAGCTTGTATGGAATCATCCAGACTCACAAGGTACTATCATCTTTCGTGAACTTACTTCTGTAGATGCAGTACAATGAGTCTATGAGATTGGGCAATGTGTCAAAAAGGGTACTCTTTCAGCATGGGTTAAGTTTTGGTAGAACACTTTTTTCTCGAATAGCTTATGTTTTATTTATAAATATATTGGCTTGTGAACAAATTGTTTAGGAGGTTTCATTTATTAAAAATACACTTTGGTCG
This sequence comes from Tanacetum coccineum, assembly GCA_026074375.1. Classification (NCBI taxonomy): domain Eukaryota; kingdom Viridiplantae; phylum Streptophyta; class Magnoliopsida; order Asterales; family Asteraceae; genus Tanacetum; species Tanacetum coccineum. The sequence goes on from BQNB010030855.1 coordinate 27,292, forward strand.
ACTCATTTGTCCTGTTCTATTGTAAGGTATTTTTTGTTTTACCCCATGAACCGTTAGGGATAAAACATAACCAATTAACCCATTCGTAAGCTGAAAGTGCCACCTCGAATTATCAGCATACTGATCAACTTTTTACTCAGCTTTGTTAACTTCTCTTACATATATTTTGGATGAATATCACTGTTTTCCTTTAATGGGTGAGGAATATATCAGACAAGCCCAGTATTTTTATACTCAGCTCGACTTAAAGTCCACTAAAGTAGCTCGACTTGACTTATTACAAAGTTGTTTTCCGAGTATCTTAAAAGTTGGTCTTACTCAATGAAACCCAACGCATACATTCGTTCATATGTATCTACAGAGCTTGTAAAATGGGCAGGTTGGGTAAAATGTAACAATGATTTTTTAGAAAAATAAGTCACCCTGGAGCCTGGTCGATTGACTCACTAACTCTAACTCTAACTTTATTTTTTATTACAATAAGATGTATTATGCTGCTGGTAATTTTTTATTTTTTTGAGAAATATAAAAAGATTATGGAATAATCAATTGGTCAAAGTCAAAGTGGTCAGGGATTAGTAGTGTAACGTACAATTCGTATTGGCTCTTGGGTTGAAATTTGAAACTACCAAAACCCCTCTCTGAACAGTAGAAAACAGCCCATATCCTCCCAAGAAACGATAACATCTCTGGCAATGTGTATAGGATAAAATTTCAGTGTTGTCAGAAAACAGGCATATATGATCACTAAATTGCATCATATTGTCTTCTTGATGACCTGCAGCTGACATCACAAATAATCACCTTTGAGCACGAGGGTAACTGGAGTAAAGCTCTTGAGTATTACGACCTACAAGTACGGTCTGAAGCATCAATTGAGATGGGTAATTCTTCCCGGGATGTTTTAGCTGGAAATTTTTATCCGTCTTTAGCTTCATCTTCCTCCAAGTCAGAAGATGAAATGAGGCAAAGAAAACCACACAAAGGCGTGATTAAATCATTACAGCAAATTGGTTGCACTCATGTATTGGATATGTATTCTCAAGGATTAATGTATCGGAAAGCACGGTTTCAAGATGACTTAGAATTCAATGAGTTGCAGGTTTGCCAAAAACTCAGTGACTGACATATTTTTTCAACTTTATGATTTAGATGATACTTTGCGGAGAACTCTGTGACACACATTTGTCTTCAACTTTGAGTTGTTTCTTCATGTTTTCATCTATTTGTGTATTTTGATGTCTGACTCTGTTCTTTGATTATTTTTCTTTGTAGTTTGAAGCTGCTTGGCGCGCAGGAAATTGGGATTTCTCTGTGCTGTACATGGGCAGTGATTCTTCTAATTCTCGTCATCAAATCAGACACAATCATTTCAACCAAAGGTTACATAGGTACATAATATGTCCGCTCTTTCATTCTGTTTACTTCCACACTTGATTCCCTTTGATTTGAAGCTCTTTATGTGGATGGTTATGTGGTAAACAACACCAATGTTCTTTCGATATCATAAAGTTTCTACTAGTTCGGCACATTGTTGATTATACTTATAATATTTATTTTGCGTATATTTACTTGTAAATAATCATAAGGGTTTCTTTATTTCTGAAAAACTGAACCACTCTACGTGCTGGGTTGCTAGCTGTTTAAGGGCTTTTCAAGAGGGAGATATCAATGATTTTAACCTGAACCTGAAAGAATCTAAGCAGGTACTGGTGGATTTAAATTCTAGTTTGACGTAGTAGAGCTTTTTGAAGTTTAACTTGTACGTTTTTTATATGTATTAGGATCTTCTGTTTTCTATCTACCATGCAAGTGAGGAGAGCACCGAATATATATATTCTACCATTGTCAAGCTTCAGGTATGTGATTCTCACCAATTCATGGTAGATGTGGCAATATCAACACATTTACATAGAAATGGGCAGATTTGAGCTATAGTTTTCAGTCTAACTTAGAAATGGGGAGATTTGAGCTACAAAGTATCAAAATGATTGCCTTGTTACTAATTTTGCATTTCAAAGAGGAATGAGCACCTCGAATTGATACAAGCAGTATAATATGGGTGGTACCCAGTTGAGGACTATGTATCTTTTTTATTACTCTTTTATGTTTTGTTTTTTTTTTGCAGATTTTCTGTCATCTTGGGCTTGCTTGGGATTTGAGGTGGGCATCATCAGATATGAAGAAGGATAATCACACTGAGGCGCAGAAAATGTTATCTGGACCATCTACTCCCAACATGAACCAGGTATTATTTGCCAATTATTGATATTATGCTCCTTTAAATTATATATAGTGATAGAGAGGTTTCTCTGATTATGGTAAATTGTCATTACAATGCAACTACGATGTGTTAACGACCACTAAAATTTCAACAAAACATCACATAGATCACTAGATCAGTGACATGTCAGTACCATGTGAACAACATATGAAATGAATGACGTGACATTGCAAGTTTACAAGTGTATGTACTTTTTTAATATTTGCTTCTTGCATGTTTTCTGTCTTCTTTAATCTCAGAGATGAATTTTCCAACGTACGTAGTGTTCACATCCGTATAATTCTGTATTCAATAATGTGATCCAGCAGGGTAGGGCATATAAATCTAATGTTTGGATTTATTTTATGTAGTTGTCATGGTTAAACACAGAATGGAGCTGCATTCTCAGCCGTGCACAGTTACATATGAACTTGTTGGAACCATTCATTGCATTCAGAAAAGTCATGCTTCAAATTTTAAACTGTAAGGATTGTACAGTCCAACATCTTTTGGAATCTTCATCTATTCTTCGTAAGGTATGTTCTTAAACAGGGTAATGATTTTCTAAACACAAAACTAGTTCTTATAATAAAAATAATATAATTTATCAATTTCCAGGGATACAGATTTTCTCAAGCTGCTGCTGCGTTGCATGAGTTTAAGTTCATATACATTGGCATGGGAGGAGAACATTCTAAACTTTATTGGCATGGAAGGGTATATTTTTTTATTTTATCTGTTCATTTCTATGATTCTATAACATTGTTGCTTTATCGTCTTCCATGCTATCTCCGGCTAAACAATAGGCAGTAATTATGCCTTGTTGAACATTTTATTCAAACAAGAGTCCCCCAAAGTGTATGTATAAATCATTGAAGTGATGATATACAGAACCTAATTTTGATCCATACACCTCTAAAATCCTTAACATTACGATTGTCCCTTTTGGTGGTGCGTGAATCTTTTTGGGCAAAAACCTGTACTAAAAATTGCACGTTTTGACCTGAAACCATTGCCTAACCCGCATATTTTGCCACCTATAACTTTTTGTTATTATGCTAGGTTGAAGAAGCTAAGCTTCTGCGAGCTCAAGGTCAGCATGAAATGGCAATTAATCTTGCAAAGTATATCTCGGAAAATTGCAAATTGAACGAGGAAGCAGCAGATGTATATCGTTTAGTTGGGAAATGGCTTGCTGAAACACGTTCTAGCAAGTTAGTTACAAGCTACACCTTTTTACCGCTCTTACTCTTTGATACTGCTTATTTTTTCTTTCCAAATGAGGACAACCATTTACCAACATTATTTCTTTAGCCAGATGGGGTATGGTTGTGGGGTGTTTGTATTAGCTTTGTTTTGAAACAGCTTCAGCTGTTTCAAAAATCTCAAATCTGTTTCCCTCATAGTAAAGCCAATAAGTTCTTGAATTTGATTCTTTTTTGCGCTTATTGTGTTTGAAAGTATAATAAGCCAATAAGCCCCCTAAATAAACTAATTCAGACACCTCCCTAATAGCGGCCTAGCGGGTAAATCATAATGACCATCACCATTAACTTCACTGTTTTATTCTGTAGCTCAAGGACTATCTTGGAGAAGTATCTGAAAAATGCAGTTAGTCTTGCTAACGATCACAAGGCTGTTGACAAAAAGTCTATTGCAAGACAAGGCCAAACTCATTTCCATCTTGCTCATTATGCTGATGCTCTTTTTCGTAGTTACGAGGAAAGACTGAATTCTAGTGAGTGGCAAGCAGCAATGCGCTTGAGAAAGCATAAGGTTGTTTTTACAGATTACATTTTGTTAAGATTATAAAGCTAGAGGTAGCAACATTTGCGGGTTGGGTAACGGGCTAAAATTCGTAATGTTTTGTACAGGTCGAAACAAGTTGGGTTGGCTGAGACGGCTTGTTTTCTGAAAAATTGTTTTATATGTCATTTATGATTACAAGAACTAATTTGTTACAACATTCTTTTGACTTTTTACCAAGCGTGATTTTTAAAATTGTGGGAAATTATGAATATCATTCTGGTAATTTGCGATCCATTCCACCTGTATTGTTTTTTTGAAACTTTTATATTTTGTCCATTTGATTCGTTAGGGATATAACTAAACCCAAACTGACCTATCTATATGTAAATGGTTTGAAATCACAACCATTATGTTGAGTTAAAAGAAACTTTTGGTTTGTATACCATATCACAAGATAATATGGACATCTTTTGCAGACAAAAGAGCTGGAGGCACTATATAGACGATTGAAGAATTCTTCAAAGGCAAGCCAATAACTACACACCTTCTCTTGGTCATCAGTGTTTAAAATAATTTCAGAAGTGAAGCTTTCTCATTAGTTACGTATGATTTTCATTTTTTTCTTCTATGTTTTAGGGTGAAAAGACAGATTATTCAATAAAAATCCAGGAGTTGCAAAAACAGCTTACAATGGACAAGGAGGAGGCCGAAAAGTTACAGGTAAAAAATGATAGCACATCATGTGATCAGTTCAGTTTATTGGTTTGAATTGGTTCTTAAAATTGAACTTAAAACTAGCAAAAGTAAAAACCACAATTGTCAATGTGTCATGACACCAAAGCTCTGCACAAAAAGGAAGATCCCCAATCACAAGCAGACTAGTAATTCAGGGTTCTGATAGCTCCTCTTGGTCGGTCTTAATAAATATAGCATCTTGTAGTTCTTTTGTGAGTTTTCGAGAAGCCTTCTTTGTTTTGCAAGTTGTATGGAAATAGTATGTCAAGTCCTAAAGGTCAAAGATGCATTGGCATATGGGCTGGGAACACAATTATCAACACCATCTTGAAAAAGCTTCATGGATCTAATTTCTGATTATAATTGTGTTATCTTGAATGTTTCAGCAAGATAGGGATAATTTTCTCAGCATAGCGTTAGAAGGATATGAACGATGTCTGGTCATTGGTGACAAATATGATGTTCGCGTGGTATGATTTTATCCTATTCTATCTCCAATAGAAATGTTTATATGCTGTTTTTACATGTTACGTGTTTTTTACTTTGTTATTATCTCAGGTCTTTCGACTTGTCTCTCTTTGGTTTAGTTTGTGCACAAGACAGATTGTTGTAAATGGAATGATCAGTACAATTAAAGAGGTACAAATAATGATAACAATAGTTTTACTTGCTGTTATCAAGAATTGTGTTTTATATGCACATAAACTGGTACAATATAAGATCTATGATATTTAACATAAACACATTTCTTTTTTCAGGTGCAATCTTACAAGTTTATACCCCTAGTATATCAAATTGCTTCAAGGTTGGGTAGCTCTAAAGATAGTCAGGGACCTAATACTTTTCAGGTTAGAACTATCTGAATTTCATCAATTTGTTCTGATTTCATTTTTAGTATTTTTTATATCATCTTTTATTTGTTTTGCTATGTACAGTTTGCTCTGATGTCTCTGTTAAAGAAAATGGCTATTGACCATCCATATCACACAATCTTTCAGGTAAATTACATTGTTCTGTTTTATTATTTTACGTACTAAAACTTACATGTTATTACTTTTTTTCTTCTTCTAGCTTTTGGCACTGGCAAACGGTGATCGCGTGAAGGATAAACAACGCAGTAAAAACTCATTTGTTGTGGATATGGATAAAAAGTATGCCGCAGAAAGCCTCTTAAAAGAGCTATCTTCACAACACCATGGAGCTGTTATTAGACAAGTATAATCTCCCTCTTTGAATTATAATTCATCTTCCAAACCTAAAGACAGTTTGTTGGAACTTTTTATGACGCCTTGTGTCTTTTTATAGATGAAACACATGGTAGAAATTTATATCCGGCTTGCAGAACTGGAAACAAAACGAGAGGTAGCGTTTTAATATATAACTTGTCTTGTGATTCTCTTCTGGTCTATTTCTTTTTGTGACTGTTAATCTTTTCTATGAGCTTGCAAATGGTTACTAAACATATATATATTTAACAGGATACTAATAAAAAGATTGCACTACCAAGAGAAATTCGCAGTGTCCGACAGCTTGAACTCGTATGTAAAACAATCTGATACTTCCTTCCTTGACTAGGATAGCTAATGGACTTCACTATTTTTCCTATAATCTTGTAACATGTTATATAGGAAAATTACTATAGTGTTGGGCCCGTTAGTGATACATATAAATTGTAAAAAAGTACAAAACATTTACAAGACCTTTCTTATGCTTTCAATGGATATGCAGGTACCTGTTATAACATCAAATTTTCCGGTTGATCCAAATTGTCGGTATAATGAAGGATCTTTTCCACATTTCAAAGGTTTAGCAGATTCAGTCATGTAAGTTCACAGATTGAGAACAAAGTCATTTTCTGGTTGTGTATTCTTCCAGCATAACATGCTAACTTGTATTTTCCTATTTCTAATGTTATCAGGATTATGAATGGCATTAATGCTCCGAAAGTTGTTGAGTGCCTTGGTTCGGATGGTAAACGATATCGACAGCTAGCAAAGTCTGGAAATGATGACCTGAGACAAGATGCTGTATGAAATTTTTTCGGACAAGTAAATTACAGAAATTTCCTTGTGGTTTGGTGAAAATTACGAAAAACATCTCTCAATACAAGCGGAATTAGTTGCATACTCAAGAGACTAATAGTGAAATTAAGTACATACTTGAGAGACTAAAGTTAAATGAAAATAGTCGAGGGACATAATTCGTGATTTTGACCTAACCACACGTACTATTTTTTGTAATTTACTCTTTTTCTTTAATTTTTGAGTGTCATATTCTTAACTTATAAAATTTTGCTGCAGGTAATGGAACAGTTCTTTGCCTTGGTCAATACTTTCTTACAGAATCATCGGGATACATGGAAAAGGAGATTAGGGATAAGAACATACAAGGTATCTTCAGTATTTCTCTTTCTCAAGTTTCACTCAGTATATGGTTTAATGCTCAAGGAAAAGGATGTTAGGGATACTAACATATAAGGGATACATGGAGGGAGATTAGGGATGCGAACATATAAGGTTTAACCCTCAAATTTTCACTCAGTATAAGGTTTTACCCTTGAGGTTCTATTACTTAATGGTTATTTCCCTTAAAATTGTATGTTCAAATTAACCAACCAACTTTCTTTTTAAATTTAATATTTTGATCCGATCCATCAACTCTGTTTTTCTTTTCTCCTTTTTTTGTGGTATTTTCTCTAGATTTCTTTATATACTCACAAAATTGCAAAAAACTATCAGAAAAACTCTACATGGGCAATCATTGTGAAAAAAGGCTGAAGGTTTAAACTGTAAACTCGGTAAAGTTTGAGGGTTAAGCCATCATAACCCCTAATTTTAACTATAGTGGAAATACTTCACTCGTGTCAATGAATATTTTTTTAACTGCTTTAAGTGCATTATGCATATATTGACTTGAGGGCGAAAACAGTACAACTGTACTAAGGTTTTATGAAACAGGTTGTTCCTTTTACTCCAAGTGCGGGTGTCCTTGAATGGGTGAATGGCACATTACCACTCGGAGATTATCTTACTGGAAGGTTAGTTAGTTTATGGTCCATACAATCCTCATGTTAACATTTAAGATATTTATACATTAGAAATGGGAACTTTCAGTTCTAGAAGTGGAGGTGCCCATGGACGTTATGGTCTAGGAGATTGGTCGTTTCCTAAATGCAGGCAGCACATGGCTACAGTAAGTTAATACTGGTCCTCTTTTATGTAAATATCTGATCATGATTCTTGTCATCTAAATCAAGTATTTGATCTTGGTTCTGGGTGAATGAAATGATATATATATGAAAACTTATAACTTACTTCATATGCAAAACCATTGATCTATTGAAATATTTGGAAGCGTTTGGGTACATCAGTACATGAATGTCTAACTGGACTTCTGGGACATAACCTCTGTTTTTGGATACATAATTGTAGCAAGAAATATATCATCTGTATTTTATCTTTACTGGTATCATTTACTTTTTGCTATACATGAAAAGTGCATTATTTTGAATAGAAGCAAGAAATAATTATGAAGCTTTAGTTTCTGTTTGCTTAGCACTCCTTAAGACGCAATCTAAATATAAGCTACCATCCCTATCTTTGAATATTCATCACAGAGTAAAAACTGTAACGGTTTGAACCCTTACATTTCAAACACATATGTCACATGTCCAACTCCATATATCTTGAATGCTCAAGTGGCCCAAAAATTATACTCTGTATCATATTATCTTGTATGCTAGTTTTCACTAACCTGTGATCGGGCTAGCTTACATTTATCTGTCTTTCATAGGAAACTAACAAGCGCAAGGCTTTTCAAGAAGTGTGTGACAATTTCAGGTTTGTAGCTTCTAAAAATGTACGTGGCTTTACTCATTCAGGCTATGTTTTTTATATTCTTTTCTTCATTATCTGCAGACCAGTTATGCATCACTTCTTTCTTGAGAGATTTTTACATCCCGCTGACTGGTTTGAAAAACGACTTGCTTATACAAGAAGTGTCGCAGCTAGCTCAATGGTAGTGTTCTTTTAACCATGGTTTAATTTTCTATCGAGTTTAATCTACTTATAAGTTTGTTTCAAACCCACATTTTCTTCTCATTCTTCAATTTTTCGATTTCCAAAGTACTGCTTAAAACCATATTGACTAGAGGGGAAAAGTGAGCAGGTTGGGTAACGGTCAAATCAGCTGATTTTTGCTGTGGGTCAATAGGGTGGGGTCCTAAAACACATCTTACCCAAAAGATGGAATGTTGATATTTGGTGCGTCAAATGTGATTACAAAGATTATATTCTTTCGTTAATAGTAAAAGATTTAAAATATATTATATAGGATAATTTATGCTGAGTACACTTTGGGCGACTAGTGATCCATTTGACCCATTTGACTTGTTTCTCTTAAGCAAATGTTTTTAATTTTACCTGTTGATTCTTTAATGATAAAATATTACCCTTAGATAATATCATTTGGGATGTTTTATGCATCACAGTAACATGTTGGGCGGCTACCCATTTGATTATTTTTTTAAATTTACTCCATATTGACCCATTCATTAGTTAATAATGTTGATTGTCACCTTAATTTCTTAATTCTCGGTTACTTTATATGCATCTTTTTGTCCTGGAGTATAGGTTGGTTATATTGTGGGTCTTGGTGATCGACATTCCATGAACATCCTAATTGACCAAGCAACTGCAGAAGTTGTGCACATTGATCTCGGTGTTGCGTTCGAGCAAGGGTTAATGCTGAAAACACCTGAGCGGGTTTGTCCCTTCAACTTTTTGACTACTGTATATCTTTCTCATTTTTACAGTTCGTCTTCTATCCCCTATAGTTCTCACAATTGGTGTACATCATAAATAGGTTCCCTTCCGGCTGACAAGGGATCTTATCGATGGTATGGGAGTAACAGGCGTGGAAGGTGTTTTCAGAAGGTGTTGTGAAGAAAATCTGTCTGTCATGCGCACTAATAAAGAAGCTTTACTTACCATCATTGAAGTATGATTTTGCAGCCTTTATCTAAAGTAGTATTGGCAATATCGACCCATTTAATTACAAATGAGTCGATTTAGCGTGTCTGTTATCTCCAAATCGATTTTAGTTCATAAAACCCCCCAACTCTTAATATTTTAAACATTATACTATTATTAAAATGATATGTTTTTATAATCACGCTTTAACACAATTGTCATTCATGAAAAGATTGGACCTTTTTATTCAACCCGCCTATTTCACCAACTTTAATATAAAGGTTATCCATGTACTCATATGTATGATATACACTCCAGGTTTTTATCCATGATCCTTTATATAAGTGGGCTCTATCACCACTAAAGGCTTTGGAGCGCCAAAAGGTAACTAATTGCATGCAACATTGAAACTTTTATTAGATGAATGCCGCATTATAGTTTGTCCATTTAACAATGCTGTATTCATGTTCAATATCAGGAAACCGATGATGATCTGGAGGCAAGTTTGGAGGATTCTGAAGGTCAATATGAAGGAAATAAAGATGCGGCACGTGCTCTTTTGCGTGTTAAGCAGAAACTTGATGGATATGAAGAGGGTGAAATGAGAAGTGTGCATGGACAGGTAACTTTCTTTGGTATATTTAGATCTGGTGAGATCCACCATGAAAAAAACAGCTTTACATACTCCCATTAGTCCATCAAAATTGCATGTTTTTAGGAAAATTTCCGATTTGTGTAATATCTTGATTACCTAAATAGTAGTCTGTACTCAAATCAAATAACATTGACAGTTAGTAATGATGATGGGCAAATTACTAAGTCTAACATTGAAACTTCCCTGTTAACATTTTTAATGGATGGATGATCAGAAGTAGTTTTTTTTGTGTACAACACTTTAATAGGGGTGGAAAAATTGGGTCTAGGGGTGGATATGGCAACGGATTTAAATGGGTCAGGGTTGGGATTACCTGAAACACTAATTGGCCAACCCGAAACATATTTTTCTAAATTTTTTTTTGTGTTATTATACTGTCTGCCATGAGTATAATAGTTATAGTAATTCATTTCTAATCTAATTATCTGAGAAATAATTGACTAGGTTTCATCCGTTAATAAGTATTACTTCATAATAAAACGGATTTACATTCTCCATTACATGATTAAGATCAATCTGGATTTGGGTTTTTGTGTTTTGTTTTGTTAGGTTCAACAACTCATACAGGATGCAATAGATCCTGATCGCCTGTGTAATATGTTTCCTGGATGGGCTGCTTGGTTGTGATGATTTCCTTCTCAATTGCTCATATGTCAAAGTCGTGCTGGTCTACTGTACAGGTTTTTTTGATCTGAGTTTACCCTTGTACATGATTCACGGCTTTTTCCCCCTTCTTTTTTGGGTACAGGTAGGTCCTATTTTCTTACTGTATAGTTCAACGCTCATGTAAGACCTGACTTTGTAGCCAAGTTTTGAGCCATTAGATAGCATGTTAAGTTCTCCACAACATGTATTATCTCTAACAAGTTGGTTTTAGTACAACAATTCTCATTTCACAAAGGACTCCAAAGTGACCGAAATGACATAAAATAAATTCATCACATTTTTTTGTTTGTTTCATGTTCAAACCTCAAGTGTATGATGATTATATACTAGGTATGGTGTCACACCTGCCTAGGCGGAAACGCGAGGCGTGACGGAGAGGATCGTCATAACATATTGATATAAGACAACAAAGAATTCAATAAATAATTTTACGGCTAGACACACGTGGTTAGTCAATACCACGACAAACAGTCATAAAATCTCACATCCCGGAACAAGTTCCAAACAAGATATCCGAAACCAAACAAAACCAACACAATCCATAGAAATGTACTTAATGACATTAATCAAGGAAAATAACCCATGAGGCATCCAACATGTTTTATCTAATGGATCTCTTTAAAGAGCTGGTTAGTACATTTGTCACTTCTCGTATCTTTTTGTCGATAAGGCAAAATACTACAAACGCAGCACACAAATTGACACACGAATAAATTTTGTAACAAGCCTGTGTGCTATCTTTTTTAGTTGCAATTGCTATATTATGTAATAAAATGGAAGTAATTGGATGTTTTACACAAGGTCAGGGATCAAGGGGGTGTTTGGGATTGCTTATTGAAAATTGATTATGCGTTTTAAAAATCAATAATCAGATAATCTGCTTTTAAAACACGTGATTTTAAAATAAAGTGTCGATTTGATTATGAATTTAAAATATATTATATAGCTGTCACATCCACATTTTGATGAAGTATCTACCTAACAAAAAGAGGAAAAAGACGAGTTTAACATTAGCTTAAGAAAAAAGAATCAATGAAAAGTGATATAAGAAGGACAACTTTGTAATTTTGTTATCAAGAGAGAAGTGCATTTAAGTCTCTACTAGCAGCTACAAAATGACGTTCTGAAGCCCATTAAATGCAATAAATCAATTATCATTTTATATTTGCCAAACACTACAAATGAATTATTTGCGTTTTCGAAACGTGATAATCAGATAATCCGTACCGAAACGCAATGCCAAACACCCTCTAAATGAAAAGTCTAACCCTTCTACTTAGGAAATGCTTACGCTTATCAAAAGGACTAGGGCATCTTGTCAAACGCAAAAGCAAGCGGTAGCTTTATCGGAATCTATAAAACTCGATCGGAGGGTGGAACCCACAATTGAATAACCAGTGTCGGTTAATTGACACATTATCTCACCTTAGGGTAGCCCCCTTATTTCAAATAGAATACCTATCCTATTAGCTCTGAATAGCTCTCAAGCAACAAATATTCTTTGCTTTTCTACACTACATTTGGTGGACATGAAAATGAGGTTGTTGGTGAGGAGTAAATTGGGTATGGGAATGGAGGATAGATGAGTAGTTAGGAAAAAGTAGGATGGAGTATGGGAAGACATCCACGAGTCAAGCTTTGATGTCTTTTTAGACAAAAAATAGGATTATTTAATAGGACCACGAATCTTACATTCAAATATGCAATAAGAATCGAATTTGAAAGATTATGGACTCCAACTCTTTCATTAGAAGAAAACAGTTACGGTGTTTTTTGTTTTCTGCTTTTTTTGCAAGAAGATAATACTTTGATACGGAGATCAAGAAGATCCCATTGATGTTACACTTGATTTGCTAAAAACACAAACCAACTTAGAACTTGGAACTAATTAGAAATTAGAGTAAATTACACTGTTCGTCCATGTGGTTTGGCTATAATCACATCCCAAGTCCCTTGACTTTCATCTTTGCATGATGCATCCTTATAATGAAGTTTCATAACACTGCGCACCCGAAATTGGGGGTGTGATTATGGGGAAAATGTTGGAGTATGTTTGTGGCAAAATAAATAATTTTACGGTTAGACACACGTGAGCCTATGGGGTCGCACACATATACATTGAGACACCATTTGTTGTAATGTAATCATCATTTTTACATTATACAATATTTATGTAACGCGGGTTCATGTAAACGACCCACTAATCATTGAGTTAGACTTAGTGAATTTGTATTAGACTCAAGCAAATGGCTAGCCCATTTACTTGGTATATTAGGTCGGCCCATAAGGGTGTCAAAGGGAGAAGAATTAAGTCCAAGGACTAAAGTGTAACATCGCTTAGGATAAGTGCATCTCGATTTAGAACATATTGTCAACACTTAAATTGAATAGCAAGATCATCGTCATCACCCACACCTTCAGCCCAAACTCCATACAACACTTCCACACCCCAAAAGAAAACACCTAACTGTCAACACCCCCGGCTTGTTACAGAAACCCAAGAATGCTAAAATATCAGAAAACCGACAACTACTCCCTTATTCGACTTTTTTTCTTTGGGTGCTGGCAAAACCAACCTCTTTGCAGATATGGTCCCTGTTTCACCATTCACCACTGTTTTTTACAGAATCTTCAAGGGTTGCTAATTCCAATGATGGTGATGTCCATGGCAGTATAGAAAAATCTTCGTGCAGTAACATTTAGCAAATGAATGTATTTCTTTTAAAGTAGGAACATAAGGACACAAACCTGGGAGGTCTTCTGGCAATTAGATAGTTCCATCAGCATCAGTAGCTTCATTTAACACATCGTGTAAAGTGAAATCTACTGCTTCTAATTTGCTCGAGGTATTGAAATGAATCCAGAACATATGCCTCCTCTCTTCAATTGCCAGAGAACCTCTGGCGGGACTCATTGAGGATGTGTATGCTTCCAAACCAATTTCGGACATTCATGTCCGGTAATGGCATCGGCACCCGGGGTGAAGAAAGAAAACATTGTTATAGCAGTTTCGTCTGAAACAAAGGCTTTGAAACTGTATCTGCATGTTTAGCGGTCATACTCAGAATCTCTAGGCTGGGTTTTTCATTTCCTATGCCGATGCGTTTGTTAAGAGGTTACATGTAGGTGTGCTCTATATAGGGTCCATGATCCACACACTCTCACACGTCGTTGTCATCCCAGACCTTTCTCGTACACTCGCCACACGATATATAATATCAGACCCTCAATCTATTCACATTGGTTATTGTCGCTGAACACTTAAACCTGACACCCTGTAACCATAAGCAAACATAAGTACTCCTTCCATCCCAAAATTATTGTCCCCCGACAAAAAACACAGTTTAAGAAAAGTGCATTTATTACTGCTTTCTCTTTCTTACTTTTTGACAGAATAACAGTTTTAACCTAGCTAATTAATTAAAGTATTCTTTAAAGTTTGTAATAATAATTTTAAACAAGGGTAATATAGTAAACTTGATCAAACTTTCATATCTATTTTTAGTAGTGGACAATTAAATTGGGACATCCCAAAAAGAAAACGTGGAAAATAAAAATGGGACGGAGGGAGTATCATTTAAAGACAACGACATACATTTGTTAACATATATGAATTAAACAATCAAATAGGGAAAAAACTATGGTATAAGTTTAGGGATTCTTTGTTCCATGATGCTAATAAAAGCTGACCCGGTAGGCCTCTGGGTTTTGTTGAAGCAATAATGCCAAGGAATATCTATTCCACAACCTCTCTTTGTCTAGATCTTCGAACCGATATTTGCACACCTCTAGCGACGAGCTGAGGTCGTGATTTTTCCTGTATCTGTTTCACATGCACTTGCGAACATCAAAATTATGTGCCGAAAGTTGCTTATAAAAATCAGTAAGTTGATTTTCGATTATGATATAACTTACTTACTCAGCCCGGGACCGTTTAGTTTCTGGGATCTCAGGATTCAAGTAATAGTGAGTGGCAAGTGAGGCCGACAACTACAAATCTGCAATGTTAACAGTTAAAACTATAAGTGCATACTTGCCTCAAGCGTAAGAATGTTCTTACGTAACTTTAAGTGTTAAGCGAGTACCTTTATATCGGGAAACTTGACATGAGCTAACATCAATAATCACGAGACCATCCATCGTTTCAACCAACCCCCAACTCCTGCGCCTTGTCACCCTACATTGTGAACTCGATGATGTTTCCATCATTAGATTCCAAAAGAAGAGCGTGCCGGTTATTTTATATACAAATTTTGTTGGACACATAAAGCTATTTACTCCAAATTCTCAATGTCAGCCTTTCTTTTAACGATCTGCCTCCTATTAGGATATCCATAAATAACCAGATTCCCCACCGATCGAACATAGCCAAAATAGTCCGTCTACAAAAAGAAGACACAAGTTAGATGTTTTGTTTACAAAAGAATAATAATGTAGCCACACATCGCCTGTGAGAACATGATGTTGGAATTTTCCCTGGCTATTTGGCTGAGGTATCTTGACATCAAGTTGGTTATACGAAACGAAGTCAAAGAAATGGTTTGGCAAGCCGACCGCTGATATGGCTTCAGATTTGGTTACCAAATCTGAGACTTGTTTTGTTTTCAAGAGGTTGCTACCATGAGCTTGTTGGTTCGCAACTGAAAATCGCATACCCTGTAGGAGGAACCAATTTCGCGAATTTGACTGAAGTACTTAATGTCGCTGACATTCATATGTGCCTGAATGGCATTACCATGTGCACATTAAAACATCATAAGACAAATATTACTAATTCATACACATGTTGCAAATTTAAATTCACCGAATGTACCTGCAGTATACAACAATAACCAGTCGACGTTGGCTTTGGAGCGTTTCGAGCTATCCATCTACGGTACATGATAACACCTTAATTATACATATTTTAGGCGGCGTTATTGTATACATTATCATCATTTCTCGTGAACTTTTGATACTTAATAACATGAAATATGTGCACGTTCACTTGAAGATAGTCCAAGCTCAAAAATGCTCAAAATACAAGTGTTTACGCCTTATGGAAGATAATAAAGAATAAAGACTAAAAAGAAGACCAAGTATGGCGCACTTCTCCACAAGTACGCCGCACTTCAGCCGGGAGTTAATGAAAGCAGTAAATACCTAAAGTACAACGCACTTTTATATTTGTGCGCCGCACTTCAACCAAGCATTAATGATTTTAAACTGACAATAGGCTAAGTACGCCACACTTTTTATAAAGTACGCCACACTTCACCCCTCGACCAGCCTATACATAGAGGTGAACTTCACCACATTTCACACACACTTCTACAAATCATCTTAAATAATTCTCTATCCTTCTTTGAAGAACATCAAGAAGACCAGTTTTATAAGTATTAGAATAAACGAGGTATAATAAGACTCGATATTTGTAATCGGGTACTTTTGATCCATTATCGATCCGAATCTTGTATGTTTCTCATTACTTCCTTTATCCTTGTTATTATAAACTCCGTAGCCATGAGAGGCTAAACCTCTTATGACTACTCGGTTATGTTAATATAATAAAGAAGAGTTTGGTATTATTATAATCTTATTAATCTCAAGTTTACATTGAAATCCTATCGTATTTGATCTTGTCAACTTTGTTTATCACCTTTGATTATATACGCATAATAGTATAGGTCGAAAGACCCATTGTGTAATATATAGTTTTAAAGATTTGTCTACGATCTTTATCATTTGATTGGAGAAATTTGCTTATGTTAATTGGTAAACAAAATAGATTTGATATAATAGTAACTTGATTAATTGAGTGACACGCTTGATTAAGTTAAACTAATATAAGTCTTGAGTTAAACTAGTTAATTTGTGAAAACGTTTTTTTGACAAGAAAACCTTTTTAAAAGTTAAGAATAAATCGAAGATCATAATTATCAGCATCGTTGCTGAATTATATGAAACTGTCCGAGTAGTCATATCTCTTTATCATTGAATTCAACTCAGTTACTTGTTATTTTACTTGAAAAAGTTATTATAATTTGTTTTAACCCTTTTGATTATACGAACATAACCAAATCTCCGTGGACGACCTGATCTAGAATATTATACTACATACGTGGGTTATACTTTACCCGTGTGTTGGTCTAAAAATCAGAGTACTATAAATTTAGAACTTTCACAACACATCAGTACACCTTGGCTTCTAAAGTCATGTTTTTGTCCTCCGGTTGGAGATGTCCAAGAGTATACTTTGCAATTCTAATGACAATATTAAATAGACAAAATTTAGCACCATACAACGACAATCGCTCCCAAGAAATATAACATAGAAATACCATACTGTATTATTTTATTAGTTTAGTATCTCATATAAAAATCGCACCATATCAGTTCAATAATAAAGTAAATAAGAACCTAATTACAAAGAAATTTGCATTACTTAAATTTTTGTTAACAGTATTTTTATAAAGTGTATTTTACCATACTGCATTATTATATTAGTTTAGTATCTCATATAAAAATCCCACCATATCGGTTCAATAATAGAGTAAATAAAAACCTAATTACAAAGAAATCTGCATCACTTATATTTTTGTTAACATATATTTTTATAAAGTGTATTTTCGTAGTGTTCAGATACTGATTTATGTTTCTGTTTGAAAAGCTGTTTTAGTACTTCATCCAAATTTGCCCTGCAGTTCCTCCAACGAACAAAAACCCTAAAACAACAATGCATTCAACATTCGCATTAGAATACATCGTAAAAAACAAAGATCCGATAGCTTCACAGTAATTATGTGACAACAACAGTTATGCTTGAAACAAAAGACGTTGATACCCATAACAACTCCATGCAACACCTAATTGATAAGTTCCACTTTTTGTAACCACCAATTTATGAACATGGCAGGGCTAATGCATTAACAAACTAAAAGCCTAAACCCCGCATGACATGACACACCTAATGCAATAATAAACCTAGAAGCTGCATCAAACAAATCATCAATAGTCAAACTAGATCGTATAGCTGCACCTTCCAAACCACATACTAACTGATCAAATACAATTGTTCCAAAACCTAACAACAAACAAGTCGATACATAATAGATTTAGCGAAACGTATCAACAATCTAGATGATAAAATGCAAATGTTCTAATAGCCGACAACCTAAAATACCAATTTCTAAGCTCTACTTTCGGTAACCTCTAATTACAGAAACACGACACTTAATAAACCACGAAGCTACACAAATAAATCACCAATGCTCAAAGCAAATCGCATAGGTACACCTTCTAAACCACATAATAAATTTCTCATTCTCTAACCCCTAACCGTAAACAAAACTTGAAGCAGTCGAACCACATTACACAATCACACCTTCGGTTGAATAAACATAAAAAAGTTCTTTAAACATACATGCAACAAAGGAAGGTCTGAAACTCTTTCATCACAGGCAAGAAGAAGAGAAATCTACCTTCTACAACCCTTAACTGCAAACAAAACATCAAACAACCGAACCACATTAAATAATTAAACCTTACAAACTACATCTACACTAAAGAACAATAAAAAAGAAGTTGTTTAGGTTTACCTACATTAAAAGAAGCCAAAAATCCACCTTTTGCAACCCTAACTACAAACAAAACATCAAACAACCAAACCACATTAGATAGTTAAACATTCGAAACTACACACCCACTAAAGAACAATTAAAAATAAGATGTTTAGGTTTACCTAAATCAAAGGAAGCTCGAAATCCGCCTTCTACAACCCCTAACTACAAACAAAACATCAAACAACTGAACCATATTAGATAGTCACACCTTCCAAACTACAACCACGCTATAGAGCAATACAAAATAAGATGTTTAGGCATACCTGAAACAAAAGAAGCTAGAAACCTTTCTTTGTCAATGGGGAGATGAAGATTGCATGCCAACACCAACCAACTACTATTTTTAGAATGTGTAAATGAAGCTTCTTCTCCACTATATGCTGCTAATCAAACTCATAATGGAAAATAGGTGCTAACCATACAAGCAACCCAAATGGATTAAGTGGCAGGTTAGTGGAACCCCCACTAAGACTTTTAAACATTTGTTTAATCCCCTATGCCGTTGGCTCCGCTCGGCTCGGCTTGTGAACAGTGCCGGTTTAAGCCGCGGCTCCACAAGGCACTCAAGCCATCCTACTCCCCTCAAGCCGACCTCCTGGCTCGGCGGCTTCACAACAATACCGGCTCCATCTTCACCTGAATAAATGTTATATAGTATAATAGTTGTGCTTTTTATTAAATAAATATTAAGTTATCTTAAATTACTCACCCGACTAATGTAATTTACATATTATTTACGTTTTCTTTGTCAAATCACATTTTCAATAACTTCTGCCTCTAATGAATAATTCGATATCAATGTTAAAAGTTCATTGCAACGCGTTTTGTTTTTATTTTATTAATATGACAACTGAGTTGTGTGAAAGTGGATTTTGCTCAAGTGATTCTTCTAATGACTTGAAAAATTCTCAAGTCACTGAGGGAAAACAGTTATTCCTTTAATGAGAATGAGAAAAAGCTTTTCAATTACTTTTTCAAGAAAAAAATCATCGATCCACCTCCCATTGGAGATACCGTAAGGAACTAGCTTTCACGAATTAAATTTGTATTAATCTATATACGAAAAATACTATGTTATTAGAAAAGTTCATAAAAATAAATTGTTATTTATTTACATTTAGTAGGGGCATTATTTCTCGTCTCGTCTAGGGCATCACATACCTCAGGACCGACCCTGCTTTAGTTTCAAGTTATATGTTCCGGTAGTCTTAACTCAAGGTCAAGTTCGATTTAAGTGGTGCATTTTCAAGTTTTAAAGGTTGTTTTTGGAGCAAGTTATTAGGTTTCATGTGATGATGCTTGTCTCTTCTATTAATTATAATATTGACACAGAATTAAAAAAGTATAAGGCTGCATATATGTGCTTCAGTAAAAGTAATCAATCTACTCGTTTTGGTTTGATAACACCTCTGAGGCAGTAACTCAAGTGAGGTTACAATATTGGATTTGGTTATTTTAGTAACCGTTATATCAATGTTATCAAAAAGTTTTATGATAGAACGACGTCATCTTACAATATACTTTATTTGCTAGTGTAATTTGCATTATACCAACAAGAAACAAAACGATTACCACAAACATAATAATAGTAATCATGATGACGAGCCCCCTATTATATATCGACTTAGTGTTTTACGTTGATGTGAGAATGAGTCCGACGACAGATTTTATGGTGAGTTCTAAATACCGACATTTTCATATGTCCATGAAAAATGAGATTTACATGCCCTTATGGATTGCATTTTACATCATAATGTTTTTAGATTGTGCAATAAACTAGGTACCTTTTGTGGCATTATTCCACGATACATAATTTTGACCGCCCAATAACCACATCATATGGTTTACACGAGATCTCATAGGCTTTCTTAGAAAGGCTAGTCGACGATTCCTCAAACGATGGAACACTCTAAGAGTCGGAGATGCTTGTAACCAATCTTGCACAAATGTGTTGCTGAAAATATTATCAAGGTCTTCGTGAATAAATTTCAGGTATTAAGAAAGTCGCTTGAGATTTTACAATGCTCAAAGCATCCTCCAAGTCTTATTTTATGACAACGACTCGACCTTTCCAACAACCATTACTCTACACTACTAAACATGTACAGAACAACAAAACATCTACACAGATTTTACTAGACTAGTAGGGTACCCGCGCAATGCGGCGACGGGTACCCGGTGACTAAATTTGGTGGCGAGCAAGTGTTTTTCATTTATACATTTTTTCTAACTATAGCTTTACGTATGACAACTTTTAATTAAAATAACTATAAGCAACAACAATGCAAACTATTTCATATTCAAATAAACAATGCGTCTGAATTAAAGAGAGTAACATAAATAACATCTTTAAAACATAAATTAAAAAGGTAATTTTGCATAAACACAAATATGCCAACTATTAGTATGCATCATTAGCTACAATGTCTTTATTTACAAAATATTTAAACAATGAAATAGAAGTTGTTTCGTACAATTAACACATCATCATTGTTGAGACCGTCGAAAATCCCTTTTGAGAGGTTGTGGCTAAGCAACAATTGAAAGTACTCGCACATTTGGTCCTCTCTATGACTGTATTTTTTTACGAGTTTCAATTTATTTATAAACACAAATGCCAAAGTTACATTAACAGTTTCTTATAGCTTATTAGTTTCTTAGAGTTTATTAGATTTAACTTCCTACAATATTAAATAACTTAAAATTGTTAACATGTTATTCCACTTGATGTCATTTGACATCTAAAATCAGAATTTGAGATATATATGTTGTGTTTCTTTAAACACGGGGTCATCTTTTGACATCTAAAATGCATGTTTTTATTAAGTAAATTTCTACTGTTAATTTTCTGTTAAAAGTGATAGCAGTTGTAATTATTTGATTATTTTTTCAAAGTAAAAAAGGCCAAATGTTATAGATTAGTTGTAATGCACAATAGCTTTCTGTAGCTCAACTTGTTTTTTCTCCTTTTTCACTTCTTTCAAGTGATTAATACTCGTAATATTTATCTTGAAAGTTGAATCTATGATATGGGTAAAGTAATTGAAGAATAGACAGATATGCATAAAAGTTGTGTCAAAGTAACGTTTTGTTGTTACTAATAATATTCGTCAGTTTTCTTAGTTTTGATAATTCAAAACTTGAACTCTTTATCAACCATTTCATTAGCGACATATATACAAAGTTATACAGATCTCAAAAGATACACACCATCCAGGAGATCATATTTCAAGGGTTAAAGAAAATGTTTCAAGGAAAACAAACAGTTTTACATGAAAAAAAATCATTCTCCAAGCAATATAATAAAGTCCCTTGTAATTCATTGTTTAAGAGCATCAGACTTAAACATGCAATCATTTATAAAAAAACATGAACATCAAATGCCCTAAAAAAACTACCGATCTAATTGAAAAAGCGCATCATGAACATAAACAAACATATTAAGGAACAAACTGAAACCAAAAAATGGCTTTTGTAGACCACCATTTCTTTCTCGACTATAAAAACATTCACATATCCGAATACAAAAAATCTAAACATATTATTTGTTTTACATCATTGGCCTCATTTTTCAAATATAAAAACATCACTGCCCAAAAAAACTCAAAACAGCCAAGTACCTTTGGTTATTATGATTAAATATCAATGTTAGTTTTAACCCAAATCACTAAATGTCGCTTAGATGACGGTTTAAGGTTCGACGCATCCAACAACATAAACCACCAATGATGTGTTGTCAATTATACGTATAATATGAAAGTATAAGAAATTCACTAATAATCCTTGAGGACAAAATTTAAAAGCAAACACTACACAAAATATCGTACGTTAACCGGTAAGTGTTCACCAGGTCATTTATACCCCAAAAATTATGAATTGAAACTCCGTTTTTATTTGGACAATGTTTTGAATGGTGATAAGATCTTTGATTTCAAAAACTAATTCCTACTAGTGAGTAAATAAAGGCACATAAAAATCAATTACAAGAAAATGCTTAAAAACGTTAACGGAATTAATAAAACGTACACTAAAATCTAAATTCAGCAAAAATGAACAAAACTAATTTTCCTAGATGCTAGAAGACTAAAAATGATTTTTAGAAAAAGAAATTTATTTTTTGATTTTGATTTTATTTTTTATGATTTTTTAAAATTTTAGAACAAATTAAATGCATGAAAATTACTAAACCTTAAGCTAGAAATCCTAGAAAAATTCTAAAAGTGGCTTATGATGAGAAGGATGCAGGAAAATTACTAGCTTAAAAATTGCTTAAACGAATAAGCTCAGAAAAATCAAAGAAGCTCTCGAAATGCTTATTATGGTAAAGGACCAAAAAGGTGTTAAAAGTATATTGATTGCACCCTAGGACGTAAAAGTCCCAAGGGCGCAGTTGGTTTGATGTGTGTGTTTAAAAGAGGGTTGAGGTCATGGGTTCGAGCCTTGCTCACCCATGACTTCCCTAATTCCCTTTTTTTATTTTTGAAAAAGCTTTTTGAAACAAACTTGTAGAACAACTTATAATAAGCAACTTTTGTGAAGACAAATTTTTAGAAACTTGAAAATAAGCAGGAAATAAGCTACAAAAGATGGTAGTTTTGGTTTAAAACACTTAAAGGAAAATAAGCTTAAAAACTTTAACTTTTAAAGACTCAAAAGGAAACTAAAAGCTAAATAAGCTGAAACTAACTAAACCTAAACCTTATAAGCACTAAGCAACAAATTCAGCTGAAATTACTACCAAAGAAGCTCAGCAGTACTAACTAAGGGTTAGTACTGCTAGCTTTTGCTTAAAGCTGCTTAAGCTTCTAAAAACCTTAATAAGCTTTTTGAAAAAGCTTACAAGCTGAGCTTATCTAATCCTTATCACCTAATAAGCACAAAGAAACACTAATAAGCTCAAAAGATGAACTGATAAGCTCATTTAAGGACAAACAGTTTGCTCCTAAAAAGGTTTTTAACTTTTGTTTTAACTGAAAAAGCAAATAAGCTTGAATAAGCTTAAAACAAAACTAATTAAGCTAAAAACACTTCAATCCTAGTCTAATAAGCAAGCTGAACAACATATCATCAAAACAATAAGCCATAAGCTGAAATAAGCACTTAAGCATTTTTACTCAAAATAGTTTCCAAAACAGACAAAAGGGCAACTTTGAGCTTATTTTTTAAGCAAGCTAATAGAACCTTATGGACTAGTGGCTTATACCACTAGAAAGCTTATCCTATAAACTATCTAAATCTACTTTTGAAAAGTATTTTGAAAATCAATTAAGCAATGAAAAGGCTAATAGAAAAAGCTACTTTGACTGATTTCTCTATTTTTAATTTTTTTATCAAAGGACAAAGTAAGAAATTTGGATCAAATAAGCTAATTTACCTAAAATAAGCTCTAACAGATCTAGATTAACCTATAAACTACTTGTGTACTAAATTTCAAAAGCTAAAACTAACTTTAACTAGCTTAATTTTAAGCATGAAAATGGTCGTTTGGCTCTTATGCTAACTGATGCAGTTGACACTTTTTATAACCAAAACTCAAAACAATCAAAGCAGGCTTAAGGACTTAGTTTCTACACCTTTTAAACACCAAATCAAAGGCAAAATGATTAACAAAACCAACTAGAACAAAATTAAGCTCAAAATGCTTATGAATCTGAGGTATTGACCTCAGATCCAAGTAATCAACTCAAAAACCTATTAAAACTTGATTTTACCTAATAAAAACCTTAAATCTAAACCTTATAAACCTATATATGAAATTTGAATTCAATTTAAAGAACCAAATGGCTATGGACAATACTAACTTAAGTTAGTACTGCCATGAGCCAAACACCCCTTTAAATCCTTTAAACTCGTCTTCAGCTTATAAGATAGAGAAATAACACTCAAATTTCAAATACCATATGTTAATTAGCTTATAACAGACCTAATGAGCATATTTCAACAAACAAATAAGCAGAAACAATAAGCTACAAGCTAATGCTAATATTTTTGGTTTTTAAACTATTTTATATCAAAGACATGTAAACTAAAATCTACACTAATAATTAAACACAATAAGGATTAAACAACTATAATAAGCAACAATAAGCTATTCTAAACAACAATAAGCAGGCAATAAGCAGTATTAAGCTAAAGTGCAAATTTAAGCTAGAAAAAGTAAAATGAAGACTTACAAAGGCCTCTACACAAAACAAGGCTATTATATTGCTCAATGAGCTAATCTACAAAGCTCTAGCTTATCAAAGATAAGCTAGTAAGGTCTTGGAAGCCCTTCCACAACTGGCTTCCCTTCCAAATTAAGCTGAGGTAATTTTGAGGGTGGATTTGATGAATAACTAAGCTCAGTTAAGCTTTGAGAGCTTAACTGAGTGAATAGCTAGCTTATTAGTGAATATGACAGCTTATTGAGCTTATTTGAGTAAAAGAGAGCTTAATCAATCCATAAGAATATTAAGTAAAAACATTATCAAGCTTAAACATTTATAAAACTAAACTTTTATTGATAAAATGAACTGGTTACAAACTTTAAAGAAAAATTACATCAAATTCGAAAACATTATACTAAAAATGAGTACAATTAAACTAAAAATAACTAATAAACTAAATCTACACTAATTTTCTACACTAGATATCTCTTTCTTTGTGTGTGAGTGGCATCCTCTATTTATAGCTGAGTGGTGAACATTCTAGCCCTTTCAGACGCTCCCCCGTCTTTAATCACAGCCTTTGATCTCTAACCATCTTCGATCTCATCATTTGGACCATTAGATCTCGTGCCACGTTTTCAACCAATCAAATGTTGTGGGATTGCCAGCGTGGCTCCCCTAGGTGTCAGACGTGTTAGATGCACTTCCAGAAGGGTTAATTTCATTTAAGTATGGTTAATTGGGTGCATGGTAAAATTTGGGGACGGAGGATGAATAGTAAACCAAATTCGCGCCCTTTTCTTTTCATTATTTCGTTTGACCAGGTTTATAAACGGGTTTGACTTGGGCTTTATATATGAAAAAGGAATTGGGCTCGTTGGTTTTATTATCAAAGGATTAATTTTTAACTTAACGACCATTAGACCATTAGTAATAAAGGACTAACAGTGTAATTGGTTTAGGGATTTTTTGGTGAAATGATTTAACATTCAAGGTCCTTTTGGTAATTTAAAGGGTTTCTCTTCACATAAGTTGACCAAGGTTGACCATGGTTGACTTTTGTTGACCCTAGCTTGATAAACACCCGGCTCTTGTGTACTCATTCTGTTCTCGTGTTCGTTTTTGTCTGGTTTTTGACTCTTTTCATGTGATTCTTGTAATATCTGTACCTACACATCACAAAAGACAAAATACGCAATATACAAGCATAATTTGCATTATTTCATCTTTTTAGGGTCATTTTTGGTACAAAACGGATATGTGATTTTGTCACACCCCCAGACGGGGCCTGGACGGAACACGTGTCCGGAGGCGTGACTTGATTGCGCATCTCAAGTACAAAGCATAAAGAACGACCTCTAAGGGTACGTTTTGAAAATAAACACCGTTGCATAGATTAAAAATAATAATAATAAGTTTTACATTAATAAAATTTAAAAGATTCTAAGTTAAAAATGCGGAAGCTTAAATAAGTTTCAACAACGGTATTTAAAACATAGATAAATCTCTCTGAGAAGATCACGTAGATTAAGGATAGACTTAAGGCTGCGCGTGATCATCAGAAAAGTTATACTGATAAGCGGAGGAAGCCTCTAGAGTTTAGTGTAGGAAATTATGTCTTGCTCAAAGTATCGCCTTGGAAAGGTGTGGTACGCTTTGGGAAGAAAGGGAAGTTAGCACCTAGGTTTGTTGGACCGTTTGAGATTATTGAGAAATTAGGCTCTGTGGCCTATCGATTAGATTTGCCTAAGGAATTGAATGGTGTTCATGACACGTTCCACATGTCGAACCTTAAGAAGTGCTTGGCTGATCCAACGCTAAAAGTGCCTTTGGACGAAATTTGAGTTAATGCTAAGTTGAATTTTGTGGAAGAGCCTGTGGAAGTTTTGGAAAGAGAGTTTAACAAGTTGAAGCGTAGTAGGATTTCCATCGTCAAGGTTCGGTGGAATTCAAAACGTGGTCCTGAATTCACGTGGGAATGTGAAGATCAGATGAAATTAAAGTACCCGCATTTGTTTAGTAATGTTAGTAGTTGAATTTTGGGGATGAAATTCTTTTAAGGGGGTAGAATGTAACCTTTGCCCTTATTGTGTTCTGAATATTTTATTAGTAGTCCTTTGACTATTTGACTTTTGTTAGTTTATTCAAATTTTATACCGTGTTGACGGTGATAATTTTATGAGATATGTGATGAACTGTGGTTTATTGTGTTTAATAATCCCTTTTGGAAGGTATTATTGTGATATGTATATCTCGGGTGGTTTGACCCGTGAATTTTGAGAAATGCCAAAAAAACGAGTCTGACACATCCGTTAATGTCCAAATTGAGTTTTTGAAGGGTGTAAAGTGAAAATATGTCGTGTGAATACTTTAGGTTAATGGAAAAGTATTTCTAAAGTGAATAAAAATGCTAATTAACTTTG